>CAJUYH010006789.1:0-19175 GCA_910591685.1 Galerucella tenella
TAAATAAACAATGTTCAGTTGCACAATCGATAAACTTTTTTAAGTCACCTGACCTTAGTGAAAGAAAATTTGAATAAACTCCGTCTAAACAAACTTGCTGCTGTCTAAATTTAAGATAGTTTTCTAATAAAAAGCAAGCGACTTAACAAATCCCATATATTTTAACATATACAGCATTAGATCATAATTTATAGTATCGAATGCTCGACTGAAATCTAGCATTACCAATACAGTGCTTTGACCTTGATCTAGAGCTTTTAAAATATCATCTGTAATGTGGAGCAAAGCAGCAGCACAACTGAAACCTTGACGGAAGCCTGATTGAACTGATGGGAATAGTGAGTGTTCTTGCAAATAGTCTTTTATTTGGGTTTCCATAGCTCTTTCTAAAATTTTCGATAAACTAGGTGAAATGCTTATCGGGCGTAAATCCTTGAGTTCAGTTGGGTCAGACTTCTTCGGTAAAACCTTCACTACCGCTTTCCTCCACATATCCGGAATGACACATTCAGTGAGGCAAAAATTTAATATATGAGTAATATAAGGGACTATATGTGGACAGCACAATTTAATTAAATTAATAACCCGTCACATCCTACAGCATTAGTTTTGATGTCACAAATTGTTTTATAAACAAATAAGTCATTAACTTCATAAAAATCAAAATTAGAATCATTAAGTCTATTTAATTTATAGAAATTTTCAATATCTTCAGAGGGTTTTGTTTGTGGAGCGGATTCAATAAAAAAATTATTTATTTCAGTAAGGTTGCGTAAATTATCTGGTATGTCGAATTTTGTATCAGGCAAAAATTTATTACGTCTTAGAATTCCCCACATTTCCCTTGGGGTATTATTATTAAATTGAATAGATTGAATTAAATAGATAAAGTAGGCTCTTTTTTCTCTTTTAATAGATTGAAATGTAAAATTGCGTAGATTTTTATAAGTTTGGAAATCAGCCTGAGATTTAGTTCGCCTGTATTTACTTAGGGCTTTGTTTCTTTCAGCCATCATAATTTTTATAGGAAACGTTAGCAAGGGCGCTTTCGGCTTTGTAACCCTTGAAGTGACAATAGGCACGTGTCTATCAAACAAGTTATTCAGGCAGTTAACTAAATACGAAGTTTTGGCATCTATTGTTTCCTGATCAAAGATTCTAAAGAATGAAGTGTTGAAGAGATCGCGTTGGAAATTTGTCTCATCAAAATATTTAAAATTTCTATAAGTAATAAATTTTGGATTCACTTTTTTTTTATTTTTAAATTGCAAAATACCATCGAGTGGTCTGATATTATTTTTTCCAAAACACCCTTATTGCAATCAGTACCTTCGGGAACTATCACATAATCCAAAAGAGTTGCCGTTGTTGTGGTAATTCTGGTAGGTTCTTCAATTATTTGTTGCAAAGTAAGTGACTCCAAAATGGAATTAAATTTTTTTTACATTTACATTGTCGTAGTCCAATAGATCCAAATTAAAATCACCCATACAGATAATATCAAGATCTGTGGAACAGAAAGAAATAAGACTATCTTCAAATTCATCTAAAAAAGTATCTGTATTCTGTTCATGGGGTTTATAAATAACACCTACCGCAAAAGATGTTTTATGTAAAATTACTTTAATCCACAGTTGTTCCCAAATGTAATCCTGTCTAGTGATAATTATCTCGCTTCGTATTTTACTTTTAACATAAATACATAACCCTTTACCGTTGCAATTTCTATCAGCTCTAGAGAGGCGATAGTTGCTAATATTTAAAACTGAGTCATTAATAGATTTTTTTAACCAGGATTCGCATACTAAAAATATGTCAAATTCATTTCGTAGTATAATTATAAGATTGGTTGACTTACCTGGTAAGGAGGATCAATCTTAATTATTCGAGCATCGTAGTATTTTCAATATTACCTCATCCTCTTTCTTATACATTAAAACTAATGAAAATGCCGACCTATAGCAATTTATTGAAGAATACGATAGACCGCTGTTGAAGGACTCTGTAAAGAAAGTCATCAACGTATTAAGGTTGTAGTCAAGCGGGTCGTAGTTTTTAGATAGACAAAAACTCCACCATTTTTTATAACAGTGAGAATACTGTTTCAAAGTTGTGTCTGGTTTTGATGATAAGAAAATCGGAATGGTTTCCTCTGGGAAGGATCTCCGTCTTAACCACTCCCGGATAACTTCCCTACCACCAGGGAAATCTTGTTGAATAAGGGATGTTTTTTCCTGAAAGGAAATAAAATAAGATCATTGTCCGGTGACACTGTTATGGGTTCTTCTATAAGTAGGCTCATAAACTGTGGATACCGTGGTTGCGTTGGCCAGTTGGGCACTACAAGTATACCCGTTGCTTTGTCATTTATAATCTTATTAAGTATTCTGCAAATTAGAGAGAAAGGAGGGAATGCGTAGAAATAATAATTTGCCCAGCAAATTGTGAAAGCATCCACCCGAAAACTATCGGGATAGGGTTTCCATGAAACATATAGGTTGCATTTAGTATTAACTCTGGATGCAAACAGATCAATTTCGGGATAACCAAATTTTTCTGTAACGTTTTTAAATACATCTTGGTTTAACTCAAATTCTATATTTGACTGATGGTTTCGAGATAAAAAATCTGCTCTGATATTATCCTTGGTATTTATGTATGAAGCACAAATGTATATGTTTCGGAACTCGCACCAATCCCAAATATTTCTAGTTAAGTTGTTGAGCAGTGAATAGCGAGTGCTACCCATTTTGTTTATGCATGCAATAGCTGTAACACTATCAAGTCGTAGTAAAATATGACAATTAGACCTAAGTCTGGCAAAACATTTTAATGCATAAAAGGCGGCACATAACTCGAGCCAGTTGATATGGTTTGAAATCTGGTCATTGTCCCAAAAACCCTGTGCCTCCTGGCCAACGCACCAAGCTCCCCAGCCGGTATTTGAAGCGTCCGAAAATATTTCTAAAGAATATGGTGTTGGTGTTATTTGTCTTCCCGAATTACTTATATTATGCATCCACCAGTCAATGTCAATTAACAATTGGTTTGGAACGATCATATTTGAGTTATAATTGTTTTTACTTCTGACCAATGCTTTTATTAACTATCTCGAAGGATTTTAAATGCAGTCGACTATAGTTAAGAGCTGGTGAAACTGAAACTAACTTTCCCACCAACGAAGCAAAACTTTTTATTTTACAATTTGATCTGCCTCTAAGTCTTATCAGTGCTTTCTTGATGTTTTCTGCTTTTTCCGTTGGCAGGCCTAGCCGCATATTAACAGAGTTGAAAGTAAAACCTAAATATGTTATATCTTGTGTGGGAAACTAATATGCTCTTCTCTAAATTAATAATGAAGCCCAAACTGGATAAAAGGTCTAGGGTACACTTAGATGATCTGGCGCAATCTTCAAAGGTATTACCAAATATTAAAAAATCATATAAATATACGATTAATGTATGCCCCTCTTGCCTCAACTTTTTGATTACAGGCTTAAGTAGTTTAGTGAAAATAAACGGGGCTACGTTCAACCCAAAACTTAAACATGTAAATTCATAAAGTTCTCTTTGAAAACAAAATCTTAAAAATTTTCTATGGTCCTCATTGATAGATAAAAGAAAATAAGCGTCTTTTAAATCAATTTTTGACATGAAGCAGTTGCGTGTCATTAACTTCAAGGCGCTCCGATACTCTTCCATTTTGAAATGAGGATTTTTAATAAATCTGTTGAATTTTTTCAAATTAAGAATAAATCTATACTCCCCACTAGGCTTTCTTATTAAAAAATAGGAAGACAAGAATTGGTTCTTTTTGAAATTACATTTAACTATTGAACCTTTCTCCAATAATTTATTAATTTCTGCCTGATAAGTTGGGAGTTTTGTTCTTGGGATATTTACCTCTGGTATTCTACCCTGCCTGGGTTTGCTGGCAAAGGGCAATTCTATGCCTGAAACCCAGCGATGAATTTGCATGTTACCAGAAATATTGTACCATTGGTCTTTAAACAATTTTAATCTGCCTGCAAGTTTTTGTTGGTTTACCTCTATTTGCGAAATGACCTCGGCGGGAATCTGCTCCTCTCTGTTGTATTTTTTCTGTACCGTCGAGCTTCTCCCTGTTGTTGTCTCGTTGGTTGGCCTCTCTGTCTCCCTTCCTTTCTTTCTCCTTTTATTCTGGACTTGTAAAGTGGGCGCCTGGAGTTTAAAGTCTGAGTACCAGATGGACCTGAAGAAAATTCTGTTCTGTTAGTTTTCTTGATTTCAGCGACCGCCTTTCTCATCTCTTTGTTAGCTCTAACTTTGGTAAGAAAATCTGATCCAAATAGATAGCCATCTAATGGGGCTCTAATGGCCGCCGATCTACAATCCGGATTTAAGTGGGGATTAACCTCAAACCTCCTTTTCGAGGAAACTGCCTGATGGACATTTGTGAACAGCTGTCCCGCCTCCACCAGATTTTCCACATTGCCACTGGTCAGTACCAGAGCCTCGTCTGGCTCTTCCAATTTTTCTGATAGAATTGAGCTTAGAATAGCCAATCCCGCTCCCAGTTGCTCTTGTAGATTGCATAAAAAAATGATCGTTTTTTAAGGCGTGTACAGGTAAAAGAGACTTAATCTCCTCGTTCAATTGTGGGGGACTTAGTGCTTTACAGTTATCCGGTACCAAATGTTTTAACAAGAGATCCTTTCTTCTATCTGCAGTTAAGCCTTCGCGTAGGTACGTAGACCAACGTACTCCTAGTTCTTCATGAATAGGAGGACCAAACTTGTTTTGATTGGCAGGGTTATCCCCCAGCATCGACAATACCTGTTGATTATGCAAATCGACCTCTGTTGTGTCGTGATCACCCGTAACATTGTGGCACCGGTCCTCCTGGGCTAGGCTAGTGACCGGGGGCTCTAATAATAGTGACCTCTCCTCCGATTCTTGTCTACTATCAGCTAAGTTTGAGTCGGATTCTAGAAAAAGAAGACAATTTTATGCAGGGGTGATATATTATATAATATTCTATTCACGATTAACATTCGGTATGCTGTCAAGGCAACAAGCATTCCGCATTATACTTAAACACCCTGTATACATAATTGAGCAAGTAACAAGAATGTAGTCAAGACAACGAAACATTCCGGATAATAAGATAAGTAATCAGAATGCAGTCAAAACAACGAACCTTCTGTATACTTAATTGAACATATATGCCTAGAATGCAGTCAAAACAACGAACATTCTATAGAAATCGGTAGTATATGTACCGAAGAGCAGGCAATGCAGTCAAAACAACTGACATTCTGCATAATTAATCCAATATAAATGACTAGAAGAGTGCAGTCAAAACAACGAACATTTTATAGAAATCGCTAGTATATGTACCTAAGAGCAGGCAGTGCAGTCAAAACAACTGACCTTCTGCATACTTAATCCAATATATATGATTAGAATGCAGTCAAAACAACGAACATTCTGTAGAATTCCCTAAGTATGAATCTGTACAGGCTCTTGATTCTAAAAATAGATTAAATTAAATATTAGCATGGTATTTACCCTCTAAATGCGACGAGTCTGATGATGAATCTTCACTATCGCTAGTCATTTTCCTCTCCAGGCGAGTAAGCATTTTTTTAAGGGACCTCAACTGTTTAAAATATTTTTTCTTTCCACGTATGTTCGGCATCGTTCTCTAGAATTCTTTCAAACCAACCATATGCGACGGCACAAATAAATGAACTGATATGAAGGCGACTGGGAAGAGGCCACTCAGGGTAAACTGTTTACGTTACACATTCTTTCTAACTAATTTGTGCGCGGATAGGATAAATGATACCTACCAAAAGCTATCATAGAAGGACGGAGATGCGAAGAATAATTAGTTTTAAATCTCGCATAGACGGTACTAAAGATCTAGCATTAGCAAAACCAACCTTCAAAAAAGGCATTTTTATATTTTACATTAATTTAGATTTAATTACCTAGTAACCAAAGCAATTCAGTGATTTACACAAATAAAATGTATTTATCTATAACAAAAACGATACACTAAATTGTGTATCAATTGCACTCAACTTGCAGGTGCTGCGAAATTATAATCTGATATTATTAGTTAACTTTTAACATGCTAAATTAGATAACTTCAAAATGTTACTAAAACATAAAGGACAAAAGAAAACTCAAAGAAAGTATTTAAGTAGTAAAGATTGTTTTTCAAACACTAAGCTTGTTACACTAATCTATTAACATCTTCCATCGTAACAATCTTCAATACTTCATCAGCATTATTATACTTAAGGAAAATTTGACCATAATTTGTCCACACCCTTCCTTTTTTTCAATTTTGGTTAACGCTGCTTCTAAAATGTTTAATTTGTTAGATGTTAGGTCCTCTCTGGCAACAATCTTAGCTGGTTTTAATAACTTTTTAGCATTATAAATAACTTGCTTAAAATGTACTGATGAAAACCTAACTAATATTGGTCTCTGCTTTCTTTCTAATTTCTTCCCTATTCTAAATGACGACTCAATTGCATTTTCATCGATTTTTAAATTCATTGTACTGGCAAACAAATTGATCATTAATTCCTTGCAATTTTCTCCCCCATTCTCCTTCAACCCATAAAATAAAATATTGCGACTTCTGTTGACTTCCTCATGTTGTTCTTGTTTCCTAACTAGACTTTGTATAACTTGGTCTTGTTCTTCCAGTTTTTTGTTAATCCGTACATTCTCTTCCTTCAACTTGTGAATATCATCTTTTAGTTTTTTACTTATTTTATCTGTTATAGCTTTGGCTATTTTTTCAATAAAATCATCTGACGTACATAACGTTGTAACTAGTGATTTTACTAATATGTGCAGTTCGTCTTCTCCTTTCGCAGAAGTCTTTCGAGTTCTAACGTTTTCCATTATTAAAAACAATTTGCAGTTCATACAAAGTTATAGTCTACTTACAAAAATGATTTTTATTTCAGTCGGTATCCCCACACTAACTCTTTTCACTCTCAAAAGGTAGTATTTATTTTCGCACGTTTTCTCACAAATTTATGAATTTAAAGCGCAGCACCTAAACAATACGTCTACTCACTTCGAGCACACATCGGATACCCCCCTAACATATATTAGTTGTTAATAATACTTTTTATAGCAGATTTGTAAGTATTTGAGTATTTGAATTTTGTTTTATATTGTTTATTATTTTTTTGATATTTTAATGTCATTATTGTCATTTATATACTAATTCATTCTTCTTCTTCTTTTTGTAAATGAAATGTTAATAATTTCATTGATCACTAGTTGTTTGCCAATCTCTCATAGAAATATACCAATTTTAAATATTCTAATTTGATATCATGTGACATCTGTCAATGTCATGATTTCATTTTGATTTTTGATTTCCGGTCACCATTGTGGTTTGTTCAGTCCATGTGCTACAGCTAATTTAACATAAAGTTTGTTTAAAATATTTAGATATCTTAATGGATAATAATATTCATTGTGAATTTATTTATATTTATATTGATAAGGGTTATTTTAACCTTTCAAATAATTTCAGTGGCTAGTCCAAGCCATTGGAAATTATTCTTTGTCAATTTGAGACAATTTCATTGTGTACGAAAATTGGCAAAAAGTATCTTTCCCCATCCCCTTTTAAACAGTCCTTTCAGACAAATTAAATGTAAGTTTAAATAAAACTAAAGTTCTTTAAATCTTCCCCCTTTTGGCATAACCGAAACTAGTAGCACGCACATTATAAGTGTCCTTTTGAGAAACTTTTATTAAATTTTGTGGTTTGGACTTTGAGTTTTATTGAACCATTGGTTTAATTTCATACAACCACATTTGAGATATGGATGAGCTCTTAGAATATTTATATCAAATAAAATACAAGTTCATTTGAGTGGTAAGGAAAGAAAAGAAAATGGAAAAAACATTGGAAATATTAAACTAATTTGAAGTTAATTGAAATGTTGGCCTAATGGACTATGCCAAAAGGGGTTTAGTGAACATTATTTTTTATTTTTAAATTTACATTTAAATTGTCCGAAAAGACTATTTAATTGGGATTGGTGAAGGAAAATTGTTGTTAAAATCTGAACATCACGACAATGTCCAACATTAACGATGAAGTTGTTCAAACGGCTTAAACTAGCCACTGAAATTATTATATGATAGGTTAGAATAACCATTATCAAAAGAAAAAGTAGCATGATGAATAATTAAATTATCCATTAAAAGATTTTAAAATTTTTTAAGCTAAAGTTTAAAAAAAATATAATATTTCAGTAGCAATAAAGAGTGTTCTTTAAAGCATATTTTTGTAAAGAATAAAGTTATAGTTCCTATGCTACATAAATCAGGTGTTTACAAAATATCTTGTTATAATTGTGATGCGGTATATGTAGGTCACAGTGGTCGTAGACTTGAATACCGTATAATGGAGCATAGGAATTGTATCAAGAAATATTCCAATTATGATTTTAATAATTCTCCTTCCGCCTTTGCTAATCACATTTGGAATGAACATCATTCTCCAGATAATTTTGAAGTTGAAATGCTACATTCTTGTAATAAAGGTATTAGAATGAATTTACTAGAAAGTTTTGAGATTCATAGAGCTTCTTTAGATAGTGGTGTCACTTGCCTTAATGAACAGAAATTAAGTTCGGCCGAAAACGGTGCCACACTGACCAAGGCTGTGACGTCACGGGTATTGCCCGTATTCTCTGACGTCACAGCTCTTATTTTACACACATTTCTAATTTAAATAACTAATTTCACCATTATTTCAAGCTCTGACTTACGCAGTTTAGAACCCTACTTCTTTTCAAACCCTGCAAGCTAAATAAGGGACACTTTTGTGTCCGAATGAGACAGTTGAGAGTTCTATACATTGAAATTGATGAGTTGGTGAATCTCGCCAGAGTACATTTTGTAGAGAATGGTATTTAGGATCTCACTCTGCTCTCTGATCACATATAGCTGGGGTACAAAATACTTATCTTCAGAATAGGAATTTTTTAATGACAAAGGAACCAATTTCGCATGATCAAGGGATAGATATTCACTAAGTATGGCTTTATAATCAGATTTCAGGATAGGGTCTTTGTTAAGTCCACGTTCTAATTTTTAGTATTTCTGCAGAGTGCAACAGTGTGTTTTGGTATTAGGCAGTTGAGACACAAATTGCTTTGCCTTACAAAGTTGTGCCGATCCTTTATAGATAAAAGAGAAAAACTATTGCAAGAGAAAATGCGGTGATTTAATGCGTTGTGAAAGATACAATGAATTTTCTGATTGTGTACTTGTTGATTTAAATTGGGAGTAAGAGGATCATAGGATTGACTCAATGAAGATAATTTTTGATGTTTAGTATTAGGATTTGGTTCTTGAGGAGAGATATTCTCAAGAATAGTACATTGTTTATTTAGAAATTTGAAAAAGTCACTAGTAGATGAGAGCTTAGATACGTCACTTTGTTCTTCAAAGGTTCTTTTTGTCTTAAAATCTAGTTTCTGTTCCAAGACTTGAACAAGAAAAGCTTTAAAAAGCTCCTCATTGGTACAATAAACAGAGTTTAAAGCATCTAGTTGAAGAGATTCCCCTCTCAGGAAAGGTTTGAGGTAAAAAAATCTATCAGATTTTGATTGTAACTGTTCATTTTTCACAATTAAAGCACTGAACAAGTTTATGAAAGACGGATATTCTGTAAAGTTGCCTGAAAAAATGGGAATACTTATACTCGGCAGCTTCACATTAGATTGTGTTGGATGAGGATTGGCTGGGGTGCTAGTAGATTTGGTAACAGGAGTAATTTGTTTTGAATGGTTTTGTTATTGTCCTTCAATGTCAAAATAAGTGTCTTCGAACAAGTCTCTATCCTCTTCATCGTCTCCATTATAAGGAGATTGGGATAATTCTGCATGTGCCTCCGAGTAACTATCAAAATTTTTAGATAATGCTTCAACGCGATTACTTAGTTGAAATTTGTCCAAATTTGATTGTTGATTTTTAGTATACCATGTCTGGATGCGAAGAATATTATTTTTGTGAGAATCTCTTTCATTTCTGAGAACTTCTACTTTTTTTGTTGGAAACCATTGTTGTAGGTAAAACGATTGAGTAAGGTTAGATAATGGAGTAGGAGTTACATATATTATTATTCGATTGGTTTGTTCCTTCACTTTGATTGATATTTTTCAAATTGTATAACACAAGTAGGATAGCTTCGAAAACCAAGTGGGTACAAATTCAGGCAACAGTGTAATAAGTTTGTTATACATCAACAGGATAAATAAAATCATAATAAATTTAAACCATAGGTAAGCAATAAATTATTTGTACATACAAAGATGTGAGTTGCTGCAAAAATACGATACAATATAAAATTAAAACTTTTTATCCAACGAATATGAAATAATTCACATGAAGTCAATAATGAAGAATAAACCTTTTTGTTAAAAGTTTTCGAAGATTAATTTGAAAAAATAAATTTTCTTATCAAAAGAATATGTACACAGAAAATTGATAAAAATAAACTTTTTGTCAAAGAATATGATTTTATACACAGAAATTCGATAATGAAAAATGAAATTACACAGGTTAAATTTGAAAAAATTAATTTTTTGTCAAAAAAATACGAAGTAATGCACCTGAAATAGATTGTTTTTACATACCTATTATATGAAATTTCAACAAATGATGATTTTATAAGTACTATGAATTTTGCTGTTGCAACTGAAAGTTGGCAACACAATACATTTCCACTATTAAGATTCCCTTGAAATGTTATTCATGTTTTGAATTTAAAACCAAATGTGCACAATGTATGCACTGCACTGGAATATGATTTTTATGGAAAAACTTACTTGGTAAATTTTTACTTTCTTCCTTGCATGGGATGTGATGAATCGTTGACTGTAAAACGACTTAAAATCTTCAAATTCGATCAATCGTTGAATGTTATCCGGCTCGAAGGACCATGAAGAAAAACTAGGGTTTTCTTGAATGTAACTATATTTTCACACTCATAAATGGCATGTTTCATTACAAAGTTCACTAAATTTTACATTTACAAATGACACGTTTCTGTACAAAGTTCACTAAATTTTACATTAATAATTTTACAAATGGCACGTTTCAGAAGAAATCTCACTAAACTCTTTTTATCACTTTTTACAGAGGTTAAACACATTGGTTTCAAAAACTATTATACTTATTATACTTGTGGTTGATTTCACATCAATTTTTTCATATGTTTATCAAATACATAGGTTGAGGATGGCTGAGAAATTAAAAAATATAACTAACTATTTCCTTTTTGCTGCCACATGCTGATCAAGAATGTGGTTTTAGGTTAGTTCGTAGGTTCGTACTTGTCGGTTGAGAGTTGAGGATAGAATCGTTTTTCGGATAGTGTCGAGAGTCGCGTCTAGCAATAAAAATACAAGTAGGAAACAATTGGATGTGAAGGGATAAGTTAGCTACTAAACGGGGAGGTGGCGTTAGGAGTATAAATTATGAATAATAATAAGTTGGATTTATTACAGTTAAGGAACTAGTAGTTTTTCAACAGGCATTACTCAGCCGCTCATTTTTCTTTTCCTTAAGAAAAGCAGCAATTCATGAAGCTTGAGTGGTAACTTTGCTAACTTGAATAATACTGACTTGCCATCGCCACGTTTCGTACTGGCATCAATGAAAGATTGTAAACCCTTCTGCTGCACTGTAGATGTTTCATCATCTAACAATTCTTCACACACAATACACTTGCGAGACATATTTTGTGTATATTTTAACAAGAAAGACTTGAATTAAAATGCTCGCCCGCACTTTCGGTCACAAACTGAAAGGGAATGATTTCGGATAGCAGGTGTTCCGAAGGAAGGGGTGGGAGGGGTGTGAGTAAGTGAAGAGTAGGGAGCAGATTAACAACAGACCAGGAGGGAGTGGTCGATTGTGTCGTAATTTCTTCCACCATTTATGCAACTTGAATTCAATTTTTCATTGAGATTTAAGAAAGTGAATACTTGTAAAATACCAATAGGTGAGTGTATAATTTATATTATCATATGTATATATAAAATTGATTGAAGGGGTAAAATAATGAATAGGGCACCAGCAGATATAATCGAAGTGGTTTTCGCGTTTGTAGACAACCTCGCTACTTATCATCATTTTCCAAAAAATCCTAACTCCGTGAAAAATGGTCTGATTTCGAATTTGTTTTTTTTTTATTTGTAGGTATTGGTTTTTGCTACAATTTAATATATAAAAACATTCTTTAAAAAACGCTTCGTGTTATAGGCGAAAAACATTTAATTACCGCAATTTTCAGAGTCCGATTCAGCACCCCCAAAAACATGAAAATCCGTTGAGAAAGAAAACTCCGCAGTTTTTTCCTGAAAACGGCCTTTTCAAAACTTATATTATTGGACTAGTATGGTTGCTTTTGACAATCGGTTTTTGATCAGGCAGTGTTTGATACAATGAATTAGGAAATTCAGTCTTATTGTCATAGGCAATTTCAAATATTAACAGCAACATCAAAATTTTGATTATTTACGCTTAGCGATTCAATTAGTTGCAACGGTTGGCCTGTAAGTATATATATATATTATCAAAAACCCAATTACCATAGTATATGGTGTAGGGTATACTTTTACAATTATACTTATTCCAACTAGGTACATCGCATTATGCTTAAGACATATATATCCATTTTTTCATCGATGCTCCGGTCCAGATAGAATTTTATTCATGTACAAATTTAGCCCATTGTTTTTTATCCCTTGCCATTGTTTTTGCTTCTGTCCATGTTTTACCTTTTTCTTGCAGTATGCCTACCATAACGCTATCCCATGTTTGTTTTGGTCTTCCTTTTTTCGTTCTTTTTTGTATTTTTGATTGCCATACTTTTTTAACTGGTCTTGTATCGTTCATTCTTTGTAAATGTCCCCACCAGCTTAATTGTCTCTTTTCAATAAATTTGAGTGTTGATTCTATTTCAAGGTCTTCTCTTATTTTCGTATTTCTTATTTTATCTTTCTTTGTGACTCCTTTAACTCGCCTAAGATACTTCATCTCAACTGCTTGTATTCGACTCTTTTGTCTCTTTGTTAATACCCAGGATTCACATCCGAATGTTAATATTGGCCGGTAAATTGTTTTGAATACATTTAACTTTGTTTTCTTGGAAATTTCTTTTTTATTTATAAATGTCGAATTCATCGTGTGGTAAAGTTTCATCGTTTTTTGTACTCTATTGGTAATTTCGACTTCCTGCGTTCCATTTTCTTCTATTTCTACTCCCAAGTATTTATATCTTCTAACTTGCTCAATTTTCATTCCATCTAACTGTATATTTAAATGTTTTTGTTTCGGTCCTATACCCATAACTTTGGTTTTCCTTTGGTTAACTGTCATTCCAAATTCTTCAGATACCGTGCTCCATATTTCCATATTCTTTTGTAAATCCTTCTCTTTCCCTGCCATAATTATTAAATCATCTGCAAAAGCTGCTTCTGATATATCCACTCTTCCTAAATGTCTGTATCCAACGTGTAGTTTTGCCATTTTGGTTGACGATTTTTTAATTATTTCATCAATAAAAATTGTAAATAATAATGGACTTAGTCCCCCTCCTTGCCTTAATCCTTCTTGTGTTGAAAATGGTTCTGATGTTTTATTTTTGTATATTACACAATTTCTATTATTTTTGTAAATGTTTTTGATTATGTCTATTATTTTGTAGTTTACTCCCCTTCCTTCTAGTACTTTCCATAACTTCTCCCTTGGTACTTTGTCAAAAGCTTTTTCCATGTCTATGAATCCTATATATACCTCTTTTTCTTGTTGTGAGAACTTATCAATTATCTGTTTCACCGTAAATATGTGGTCTTGTATGCTTCGACCTCTTCTAAATCCACTTTGCGATTCTTCGAGAGTATTTTCTATTATTGGTCTTAGCTTACTGTCTATAATCTTCTCGTATACTTTCATAGCTGTACTAAGTAAATTTATTCCTCTATAATTATTGCAGTCTTGTCTATCCCCCTTTTTATATATTGGAACTATTAAGGCTGTCTTCCAATCTTCTGGAATCTGTTCTTCCCTCCACGCAATGTTGTATATGTTCAATAATATTTTTGTTCCTGTTTCCCCTAAATTCTTGAACATTTCTGCTGTTAACTTATCAATTCCTGGAGATTTTCCATTTTTCAATTCACTTATTATTTCCTGTAATTCTTTTAGAGTTACAATGTCTTCATTTTTTGTTATTGCATCCTTTTTTTTGTTAATGTCCTGAACTTTGCTGTCTGCTCCTAATAATTCCTCAAAATACTCTTTCTCTCTCAATCACTTCGTTTTCATTTCTTAGAATATCTCCTTTTTTATTTTTTATCCATGTTATTTCTTGTGTTTTTTCCTTTCTTAATGACTTCAAAGTTTTGTAAAACAGTTTTTGATTTGATTTACTATTGCTTTCCATTTTTTCGCCAAATTCTTCCCACTGATTTCTTTTAGCTACTGCTACCATCTCTTTTACATTTTTCCTCTTATCTTTGTACTTTTCATAGTTTTCAGTTGGTTTGTTATTTACATATATTTTCCACGCTTCTTTTTTTAATTTTACTTCTATTTTAATTTCGTCCGTCCACCAAGCTGTTTGTTTTTTCTTATTAGTTTTCTTGCTACAACCACATATTTCTTTAGCGGTTTCCGATACGGTTTTTTTGAAATAATCCCACATTTCTTCTAAATTACCATTTTTCATTAAATCATAATTATTTGAGAACTTCCCTGATAATGCTATTTTGTATTTCTCTGCCATATCTTTGTTTTGGAGTTTGTATGATCTGACCGATTCATATTCTATTGTACTTTCTAATTTTGGTTTATTATGGTTTGTAATTTCTACTTGTTCTCTTATTTTTGTTACAAGCAAATAGTGGTCACTTCCTATTTCTGGTCCTCTTCTAACTCTGGTATCCAATACTTCCTTTTGATTTCTTTTTTCCACCAATATATAATCTATTATTGACCTTTCATTTCTGCTTTCCATCACACGTGTATATTTATGTATGTCTTTATGTTGGAAAAATGTATTAGTTACAATAAAATTGTGTAATATGCAAAAATCCAGAAGCCGCTCTCCATTATTATTCCTAAATGTTTCACCATGTTTTCTTATTACTGTTCTATAAATGTCATCTTTTGTTCCTACTCTGCTATTAAAATCTCCAAGTATAATTATTTTTCCTTTCGCATTTTCTGTAACCATAGTGAGATCTTCCCAAAACTTATCTTTATTTCCTACTGTATCGTCTTCATTTGGTCCATATACAATTATTATAGTTTTTCTGTTCATATTTTTATTTTTCATTTCCATCACCAATAATCTTTCCGACCATCCCGTCCATCCAGTAATTTTTTCTTCTAAGCTTCTATGTATTATGCATGCAACTCCTGCTGCTGCTCTTTTCTCATTTTCAATGCCACTATATATGAGTATATGACCATTATCCATTTTCACTATCCCCTGTCCTTTTTTTTTGGTCTCTGTTATAGCTAGTATTTTCAAGTTTGTATTTTCAAACTCTTCTTCTAATTCTTTTTCTTTTCCTAAAATACTTCTAACATTCCATGTTCCAATTCCCCACATTTCCGTTGTTGATTTTACTTTATTCGTATCAAATTCCGTTGCCGAGTCTTTTTCTCTGTTACCATGAGTATCTGTTTCTTTATTTAGTTTTTTGAATATATTTTTTCCAGTATTTTCATTCTATTTGTTTCTTTATCCCATCTCCATTCTTGTCCATTTACTGTTACCTTATTGTATCCCATTTTCACGTCTTTTCCCTTTTGGCTTTCTATTTTTGCAAACATCCTTATCTCTTTTTGTTTTTCTCTTTCCTTTTTGGTCATATCATTATTTATAAAAACTCTTTCTTCTTTCCTCTCCTTCAATTTTGTTTTATTCGCCATAATTTTTTCTTTATCAACTTCATTTTGACATTCCACTATATACATTTTCTCCCCTATCTTGTTAACTGCCTTAGGCTCGATATTTATTTTTAATTGTTGACTCACAAAGTTTCTGACATTTTCTACCAATTTCGACGGCTCATTAGTATCAAGTTTTAATCCATTTATCAGCACATTATTCTTTCTTCTTTCTTTATCTATGATTTCCATTGTTTTTTTAATCTCTTCCATTTCTGTTTCCATTTCTGCATTTTCTTTTTTGATTGCTTGGTTTTCTTTTCTCAATACTTCGTTTTCAACTTTCAACTTTAATATTTCCTCATTAAACAGAGCCTGTTGATCTTTGGTTTCTTTGATCTCGTTTTTAATAAGTTGTTGTTCCCATTTCATATCCTTTTGATCTGCAGACATTTCCTTCATCAACGCTATGATTTGGTCTAACTTTTCATCTTTTTTACTTTTAGGTGGGGTTCTGCTAGTCCTCTTGCTACTTTCAAATAAACCATCCATTTTTCTTTTCTTTGAATCTTCTGTTGAATAATCATCACTATCCATTTTGTTTATATTTTGTATTCAATTAATATTTAATTATATTATTTTCGTGGTAGCGTAAGACCAAGATACCCAGATCTACTCTTCGGAGATACTTGATCTATCCAGCCACTTATTATATATATCTAATTTCTTTCTCTATTTTTTAAATTTGACAACGTCGCAAATTAAATCGTTTTGGACTCTCCTTAAATCAATTGCTTTTTATTTTAATAACCTAACACTAACCTATTTATTTAATTGTTTTCACTAAATCTAACGTTTTTCTTAGTTTGTTTTTTATGTAGCACTACGTATTTTACTTTTTGTTGACACAATTCAAATTCTAGTTGATTAATTTTCGCTGCACTTTCCGATATATCGAATTAAATGCAGGCGAATTTTACAAACACTTTATTATTTCAACGCACCGTTGCCACTCCTGGCACCGTTGCCACTCCTGTGGCCTGTAAGTAAACCCTTTAAATAGTACAATTTTTCGCCATCTGATTCCAATTTAGAATTATTTATGACTATAGCGGTGAATGAATCGAAAAATAAAGACCATTCTGAGGCTTGTCCCTTGTCTGTTAGAAATATTGTAATTTATTATTATTGCTGAACTTAGTAGAAAATAACAATCATTGAAAACAGTAACGATATAACACAGTACAAACTCAAGTAAGTTTATTTAAAAATGAAGCAAAATATTTTTTGTCCAAATCTGGCATACAACTAGCCATCATTTTCTCAATAGCCTTAATTTTATCTTCTGAAAGGCTATTCTTTGAAGAGAAAACTTTTGGTTTCAAAGTCATTATTAGTGATTTCGAGACCGCATTATTTGTGTTTTCAGTGATAAGTGAAATTCTGCTACGGCGAGCTGTAACTCTATCGGGTTTAAGAGTTTCTATTATGAAGTTGTCAGCATGATTCAATTTATATTCAACTTCAGTTAGGCTTTGAGTGAACCTTAATGAGGCAACTTCCGGGAACGGGATTTTATTAAATGTTTTTTGGAGCAAGACTCAAAATCTTTGAAATCTTCGTCTTTCATTTGTAAAATGCAATATGGTTTCTTTGTGTCAACCGATTTTAAATTTCTCATAAAACTCAAAGGCGATTAAAATTTTGTTTATCCATATACCTTTCAATTTGGCTGTGTGCATTGTCAACTTCTTGAATAGCTCCGTGTCCAGGTACAGAATATTTCATAGTGACACTGTTCAATTCAGGATTATCTTTCATTGCGTCAATAATAGCGAAGGAGATGAAGGAATTTGGATTTTGAAAAACACATGAGTCACTCCACGTAACCAAATCTGTGATACTGTTATCATCCAAAACATTATCAAAAATTTTTCTGAATGTCTGGCTAAAATATTTCCACTTCTACCTTGTTTGGCTTCATTCCAAATAGCACAATAGATTTGCCCACTGGTTGAGAAATGTCCAGTCAGATTGTAAATATTTTATTTTTGAGAATAAAAAAAGTCTCCTACTTCGGAACGCGGACAAGTTATAACGTTTTCTAAATCGAAACACAATGTGGGAACTTTATTCTCTCGGTCCTTGATTCTTTCCATTCTCATTTGGCTTTTTATCTCAACGTGTTTTCGATGAGTTTCTTCTTCTCCAGATGTTAAGGTACTCTCTTCATTTTTAATTTTAAATGACTCGCATTTATACATCTGTCCTTTTTGGGAACATGAAAACCAGTTGCTTTTGCTAATCTATCTTGTAAAATTTCAACAATACTTTTTATATACTTTTGAATTGAATCTGCCAAAGTTAAAATGCCTTGTTTATCTTTATCCTCAAAAGTTGCATTATTTACTAACAGTTTTAAATCATTAAAATTATCTCTAAGCTTATTTAGTTTAACAAACTTACGTTGTACATTTTCTAAATTTGTCCTTCTATCTACGGGGTCTTTATTTAAGTTTCTATAAAATACTCTTAATTATTCGAGCAAGTATTCAAGTTCGTTGCAAACCGGCATTACACTTACTCGCACATTTTGCTAATTTTCTCACTTTAACCATCACTTTTACACCAATTCTTGACTAGCAGTAATTTCTCTTCGGATCTTCCTTTCAAGCCGCTTCTTACACTTTCCATATAAATAAAAGATGACAACTGCAACTGCTATAATAACAAGTCCAATTTCCAATATATCTTTGATAGAAACACCTCCATTTTGTTTTGTACTATTTGTCTGTCCTCCGCTATTTCCTGACTGGGCTATAACAATTTCTTCTCTCTCTTCCTTTGAATAAGTATTTCCGCCCATTTTCTTACAACTTCATATCCCGTTAAACCTTACAACTGTGCCCACGAAAATATTTTTTTTGGTTAATATATTTTTGTGAGCTTTTTGCGCTTATCTCAAAAGTTATGTTTTTGCATCAAGAATCGTTAGTTCCAGTGTTGTTTCTTCATAGGAAGTATCCGAAAAAAAAAATAAAAAGGGGGTGGGCAAATTTTTCAACTTTGCCCACTTATTTAAAAATCATCGTTGAGCGAGCAGTTTTAAAACATTTGATCACAACTTTGCCCTCATATCGCTGTTCAAAAAGTATAATGACACAACTGTAAAAATTGAAATTTTACAGGAGAAGCAAAAGTAAAATAGTTTGACTTTGTTTTATTAAAATGGC
>CAJUYH010006790.1:0-19171 GCA_910591685.1 Galerucella tenella
TGTTTCTGTTCGTTCGTTTACAGTTGTATTTTCACTCGTTTAGTGTTGTTGTGTAATTGGTAAATTTATTCGTAAAATGCAAAAAAAAGTAACCCGGCAAGATCGTCAGGAAGGTGGCAATATTGTTGGTCGACCGCGCAAAAAATCTTTCTCAAAACGTGGAAATGATAGTGTAGAAGCGTCCAGCGCATCGCATAAAAAAATAAAACATAGTACTTATAAACATATAGAGCAAAATTTGGAGAAACATTACACGATTATAGACTCCCTGTTAGTATTTTCAACGACAAGTACATTAGTGAAGTGGGTCGAATGTGATGGAAAAATGAGTTTTCGCACATGCAAATCCGAAGGTATAGCTTTCACCATCAAAGTGCCATGTGCAAAATGCAATGCGCCTCGGTATGTTCCGCCTAGTGTGAAAGTGAAAACTTGGGGAAATAAATTAGATACTGCCGAATTGAAAGAATGGTACACAGAACACATCAACAATGGAGACTGTGAAGCAAATCATGATGGTCTGTCAGGTAACATGGAAGTAAACGCCATCATACAGATGTCCAAACGGTCCACAGAAAATTATGGAGTAATATTTAAAAATTATATAGGAGATGGCGACTCGAAAACGTACAGTAGTGTGGTAAATTCAAAACCGTATGGTGAAGATTTCACAATAAATAAGAAATAGTGCATAGGACACGTGCAGAAAAGAATGGGTATACGTTCACGCGAACTAGTAAAAACAACTGTGGTCGATAGTGAAACTGAAACAGGCCAAAAAATAAAGAGGAAAAGTCTCTCTGGAAAAGGTAAACTCACTGCAAAAATGATAGACAAATTGACCGTATATTATGGGCTGGCTATTCGACGTAACTACGATTGTGTAACGAAAATGAAAAATGCGATTTGGGCGACATACTATCACTACTGCTCGATAGACGAGAAACCACAGCACGACAAATGCCCGAACGGTGAGGACTCTTGGTGTGAATGGCAAAAAGCGGCAGCAGAAAATACTCTGCATTCGTTGAAACACAGCTACGCTCTTCCTACAGATGTTACAACAGCCATAAAGCCAATCTATGAAAATTTGAGCAAAGACGCACTTTTGCAGTATCTTGGAAGTTTCACGCAAAATAACAACGAGCGTCTCAATCAACTTGTGGTGATAAATGGTAATTGGTATTACAAGATGGAAAAGTAATGACGTGAAGGTAGTGGGGACTGTATATATAGATCGGGATAATACCAATAGGACACTGCTTCGACGCGCTAGATTTATGGTATGGACGTTAATGCACGTGGAGAATAGATTTGCAAATGAATAGAAAGGAATAGAGATACTTTATTGTAGCACTTTGACGAAGAAAAAACACTGGTTACCGTGGGAAAATACATATACATACATATATCACACTAAACAAATGATTCGCCCACGTTGTTGATTTGTCACTATTATTGTTGATTGTGTCTTAATTTACTAAATTGAACACTGCTATGATTGAACAAAAGCAATTTTGTCGCCGGTGATAATGAATTGCAATGGCCACGTGAGCGTAAATCACGCAGCCCAGAGACTATGATTTTCTCTTGATAATTATTCTGATGATTGTCGCTCTATTAGTGATTAGACGTGGTGGTGTAGCTGGTTGATAAGCACTGATGAGTTTTATGGGTGATAAGATCAGTGTGATAAAATTTTTTCTCTTAGAACACTTGATACAAATGCACAGCGTGAAAAAACGCGTGTAATCACTTAGCGTCACTGAGAGAAGAAAAAAAGTAGTCCCATGCAACAGTTTGCATGCAAGTATGATGCGCAAATGTATCTATGTGATCATAGGTTTTTGTTCAATGCGCATCTCGTGTGATGCGCAACAGGCTGCGTAAATGTCTTAGGTGGCTATGAACTACTACGCATAGTCCTAGACAATGCTGGGAAGTGTGGGCAATGCACTTAGGTTGAGTGACAAATAATGCGTGTGTAAAGGATCACTCAGGAGGTGCTGCCGCATGGTGGCTTAACCTGGCACTACTGGATTCAATCCGTAACACAACTTATTTGGAAAATTTTTCCAAAATCAGTAAGCGGTAGTGCAATCGTTGTTGAAATTGCAGAGAATGCAGTAGCATGCGTTCTCAATGCAGGATGTTTTGCTCTTTTGTCCTTTTTGGATGAAATGGGCATCTCTACAGGCCCAAGTGCTCACCATTGGGCACGCCTAACAGATGAACTACGAATATCCCGAGCGATCGAAGAAGCTGCGCGTGCAATAAAAGAGGGTAGAATTCAACGTAGACAAAAGTAAAAACATGCATTGGATATGCTGAATGACAGTGTTTCATTGTATGGAGCTGGCATTGATGACTCTATGTAGGTATAAAAATTCATGTTCATTTATTGATGGTTTATTTCGAATTTTTACGGATAAAAAACTTCAAATCGATTTTCCCGAAAACGTCCTTTTTGAAGTTCGTGAACATTAAAACTCAAAATCTACTGAACCGATCCTTTTGTAAATTTGAACATTACTTCTTCACATAAATCAACAAGTAATCAGGAAGAGTTTTTTTTTCTATTTTTTTCTATTTTTTAATAAGAAATTAACCGCGATTTTTTTAGCTAAAATCTCGTTTTTCACTTCCAACTCCTGCAAAAAATAGAAAAAAAAACTTTTCCTGATTACCTCGAGAAATACATCACCTTTAAAATGTATATCAATTTTTTTGTTTCCGATGATCCGGCAACGAGTTATGATGTTCACCGCAAAGCCACTTTTTTTTAAGGCGCCTCTGGAGATTCAACGTCACCGGCTCATTTATCAATATTCTTCATCGAAAATTTTTTCTGGCATACTTCAAATATTGTACAATAATATGTAATGAAATTTAATGAAATTAAGTTACTCATGTCGCAGGAAAAAAATCACAGAAATTTGCTTCCGTTTCGCCTTCAAAACCCCCTCTTCCAACCCCAACCCCTCTAATCACGTTGAACCTCTCACTCCTTTTTATCTACTTCATCATGGCGTGCTCAAAGCAGACAGTAGCACTACAAAACTGCGTATCGTATTCAATGGATCAAGACTAACGTCGTCTGGCAGTTCCCTCAACGATATCATGCACACTGATGCAAAAATTCAAATTGACATCTCTGATGTATTACTTTGGGTCAGACGACATCGTTTCATTTTTTCCACTGACATTTCAAAAATGTTCAGGCAGATTAATGTCCACTCAGACGATTGGGATCTCCAAAGAATATTATGGCTCGACGACAACTTCAAGGTTGCCCCATATCAATTAACTACAGTCACGTATGGTACTCGATCCGCACCGTTTCTGGCAGTGCATACCATGTTACAAATTGCTCACCACGTAGGAGATCGATTTCCACTTGCTATCCTCTCACCAAAGGTAGACATGCTGACGATATATTTGGCGGGGCTGACAATGTCGACTCACTCGTTGCCATCGCTCAACAAGTCTCTCAAATGTATCTGGCGGGGTGTTTCCCGCTGGCTGAATGGAAAAGCAATTCACCACACTTGTTACAAGACATCTCGCCATCCACTTCTCAGACTTTTATAGGACTTACATACAATTGATGACTGTAGCTCAAAAATCGGTCTTTCTCGGCATCCGCTCTCATACAATTTCTCATTCATCTCAAAGCCACCACATTAAGGGTCCAAGCTCACCAAGAGAATAATATTGTCTGAGACCGCTCAACTCTTTGACCTATTAGAATTTTTCTCACCAGTCATAATCAGAGCTGAGATGTTGTTGCAAGAGCTCTGGTTATCTAAGCGCAAATTGGATGAGAGAGTATCTCCCGCAGTATCCACCAAGGCGACAAACTTTCGAGATGAACTCAATTCTATTGCTGATATTCACATTCCACGTTGGCTACTTCTCACCCCCGTCTCCTCTGTTGAAATTCATGGCTTCTCCGACGCCTCTCAATAAGCAATGTCTGTAGTCACTGATCTCAGAGTAGCCTAACAGAACGCTGACGTTCTAGTCATCATTCCGCTATGTTTCTGACAAAATCAGACGATATGATTTCCGTTCAACAGAATCTGTTTACCAGAATTTCTCGAGGCTCTCAGAATTCGGAGTAGTTGAAATAATCCACTCTTCTGTATAATAATGTAATTTATTTGTTTACCCACAGTTTCCAAAAAATGTAATTATTATTGAAATTTCAATAGTTTGAACGTACTCACGTAATAACTGTTTACAGATATAATCAGAATAATCATTGGACCCGAACGTAGAGAATGTTAATAATAACAAAACACAATGATATTATTAGCTGTACAAAGCATAGTATTTCAACTACTAATAGTCTACTGATAATTTGTACCAGCATGCACTGATTGTCGATTCCAGTCTTGGTTCATTATTGACAATGGTATGATCTACACTTTTAATCTGATCGACTTATTCGGTAAGACTTAGCGTTTACGAGAAAAATGCAAAAACGATATTTTCGACCTTCAACTTTGAATAAATTTTATTTGTAGACATTGTATTGATTGCAACTTTTGACATATTATTCAAAACATTATACTTAACGCCATCACAGAAATTCATTTTTATAGGAATTTATGTAAGCCTTGCCCTATTTTCATTTTTCTTCTGATTATATCATAATAGATAGTATTGAAATCGTACTTCTACAACGCGCCCACGGGCAACTCAATTTGCTCTCATTTGATCGCCTTCTATTGAGTGCATACGTCGCTCTCTCTAGCCTACACTATGTATTACCCCGGTGAAAATATTTTCATGTCACTCGGTCTCTGATCGTCTTCCCATCAGTCCGTTCTAGACAAACCGATGAAAGACCGATGAAATGCCGAAGTAGTGAACAGGAGGCCGAGAAAAAGGTTTATGGTCATAAACGGTTTATGATCTCGAGAGACCGATGAGAGACCGATAGGAAACCGATGAGAGACCGATGGGAAACCGGTGAGAGACCGATGGGAAACCGGTGAGAGACCCATAAAATACCCAGGAGAAGTCGAGTTGACGAAAAAAATTGCATTGTTTAATATTTATAATTATATAAATTTATTATATAAATTTTTGACAATATTTTCTCAATTTACATTTATTTTAATTTAATTAAATGTAATTGCAACATCATATGATGACGTTACTGAAATGTTCTTCATCGCGGGCATTCTTGCGATTAATCGGTGGTGGCGGGTGTTAATGATTTGGTGTCGGTGGCCAGTATTGATGATTTTTCAAAATTCAACGGCGAATATCAATCGCACAGTTGTGCGTCGATGGTCGTAGGTACTGATGATTTGTCCGTGGTGGTGGATATTGATGATCTATTATAATTGATTCTAAATCCTTTTCATTACCTAAAAAAAAATGGAATATTATAGCTATCAAAATAGTATTATTAGGTATTAAATTGGAACTTACGCGAAACCTCGACAATTTTTACTTCGTACAACCCAGTATAATTATTTTCGAGCCACAACAACACATGAGTCCAGATATGTTTTATCAGCTTTGGATTCACAGTTTCAGCTACGTTGAAATAGTTGATAATGGATACTTCTTCAGTGTCTATTCAAAAAATTCTCACCCACAGCATAATACTTCACAATTTCGCGAGTAATTCTGATTTTTTCACTAATAATCGAAATTTGTATCCTAAGTAAAACTCACGTAATCGCACAAAATGCACGTCCACACTTCAAAGAGTTTCGAGCGAAAATGATGCTCTTGTCTTCCGAACAAAGGATTGGACAAACTGGGAAAATCTCGAAACTAATATAATGAAAGTGCGTCATACTACATGCGCTAGGCTGATATGTTTACGTGTGTATACAGAAATCTGGTAGTGCATTTTCAGTATACAACAATTCGACTGAAGCGACATGTATGGTTTATTTTGGCATATGCCGAGCATTCGCTATCGATATACCGTTGGCCTGTCCCAACATTTATGATTTTTCTCGGCATTTCATCGGTTTTCTGTCGGTCTCTCCTAACATTTATGGTTCCTCTCGGCATCGTATGGGCATGCTATTAATCTCTCGATCGCGTATCGGCATGCTATCGGTCTGAATATTTTCACCGGGATAGATATATTAATGCTATATAGCTGTCTTGCTGTTCCCTTCAGCTTTATATGCTTCGTCTATTTCGTAGAATAAAATGCCCAAAACGTGACGCCTGAGATTGCAATCTCCATTCTCAAGCACTTCTCAATACACCTCTAAAGGAGGTTCACTTCAAAAAACGATCAATTGATTACCAACATCATAATAAATGTATTCTGTGACTATTCAACTCCTGATATTATTATGTGAAGTTTACCACATTAATGGTGCCAATTTGATACAGCCATGAATTGCTCATAATTTCCGCCAAATCCGATTTGCAATAATCTCGAGAATTAGTAAATAATTATGGGTGGAAGGAAGACACGCGACAATGTGAAATTTTATGGCTGTAATTTAAAATTAATTAAATTTTTTTTTTTGAAAGCAAAGGAAGCTTTTCAATTACTCATTAATTACTTTTCGAAAATATACGTTGCATTTATTCAAAATCATGATAGCTACATAATTCACAAACGAAACTAATCGTGACAGTATGAGAAACAAGCTAGGAATTTCAGCCATGAAAATGTTCATGTAGTTCTGTACATTATATAAGGTTGTAAAATATCTCCTTTCCGCCTTTTTGTCTTTTGAATTTCGCGGCTATGTACAAAGCGCTACAGAGCTCGTATCTGGCAATACTATACATAATTTGAAAGGTCTTGACATATCCTTCAAAACGACGCTATGCATGATTAGTTTGGATATTGCGTTCAACAGTTATAGACGTGTAAACATGGAGTTCACTACCGCCAAAATTCGCGCTATTTTAAAGTTTTCCTTCGTTAAAGGCAAATCCGCTAGAGAAACGTTCCGTGAGATTAATGGTGTTTTCGGGGATGGTACTCTATCACTTCGAACCGCGGAGGAATGGTTTCGACGATTCAGAGCTGGTGAAAACGACACCATGGATAAGCCAGCCGGCGGAAGACCTGTGACGACAAATACCGATCAAATCATGGAATACATCGAGTTAGACCGGCATGTGGCATCTCGTGACATCGCCCAGGAGATGCGAGTTAGTCACCAAACCATTTTAAACCATCTGCAGAAGGCTGGATACAAAAAAAAGCTTGATGTTTGGGTGCCGCATGATTTGACGCAAAAAAACCTTCTGGACCGAATCGACGCCTGCGATATGCTGCTGAAACAGAACGAACTCGACCCATTCTTGAAGCGGATGGTGACTGGCGACGAAAAATGGGTCACATACGACAATATCAAGCGAAAACGGTCGTGGTCGAAGGCCGGTGAATCGGCCAAGCCGGGATTGACGGCCAGGAAGGTTTTACTGTGTGTTTGGTGGAATTGGAAGGGAATCATCCACTATGAGCTGCTCCCATATGGTCAGACGCTTAATTCTGCCATCTACTGCGAACAACTGGACCGCTTGTAGCAGGCAATCGACCAGAAGCGTCCAGAATTGGCCAACAGGAAGGGTGTAGTGTTCCACCAGGACAACACCAGATCACACACTTCGTTGATGACTCGTCAGAAGCTACGGGAGCTCGGATGGGAGGTTTTATCGCATCCACCATATAGCCCGGACATAGCGCCAAGTGATTACCATCTGCTCCTGTCCTTGGCGAACGCCCTTGGTGGTGTAAAGTTGAACTCAAAAGAGGCTTGTGAAAAGTGGCTGTCCGAGTTCTTCGCAAATAAGGAGGGGGGCTTCTACGAGGGAGGTATTATGAAGTTGCCGTCTAGATGGCAACGGATTATCGAACAAAACGGCGCATATTTGAACTAAATCCGATCACTGTAACACTTTTTATAAAGCATTGAATAAAGTGCAAAAAAGCGGAAGGGACATATTTGACAAGCTAATATAATGCAGCATTGCATCAAGCACCATTATGGTAATTGTTCAGAAGATAAATTATCGGTTTATGATCGCTGAAATAAATTGTGAAGGCTATCGATTCTAAGTTCTTCAAGTAACATGTGAAAACGGCATCGATTATTGATCTGTGGAGTTGATTCAGTTCGTGAAATATTGAGCCTTGATATTAATTCCTGTTCAGAATTGAATTAATGGTTTTACATCATCTGAAGCAAAATTAATATTAAAGTTCTTTTCGAAGATGATGGACCTTTGGCCCAATTCTACTCCAACTTCTGTCAGCACCGCTGCTGTATATGACAGTACGTTTAGGTGAAAGAACTTAATAATTTTTGGTCTGATTTGGCGAAATACAAATTGCAATTATCATAATTTGCTATACATTATTCTACTGCACACAATTCTCCGCCAGATGATCAGTCAACAGACAGGGACTCCAATTGTTTTTGAGTTCAGTTGAGTATGAAGTGTTATAATATCAATTTCATGAGCAGTGCTGTAAATATTGCACCTGCACCTGCTCTCACAGAGGATTCAATTTGTTTTAAGTTCTGTTAAATATGGCGTGTTATAGTATTAGTTTCATCAGCAGTATTGTGAAGTATCGCACCTCAACTTGCTGTCACAGTTTGTCGTTTGAACTCTATAACACAATTGTAGTTTGGATTATCAATTTGGTGATTGTTATCTTTCCGTGTCTCTAAAACTATCAGTACATTGCATAGTTGTACCATTGGATCACTTCAGTGTGCACTATGAGCGCTTAAGCTTTGACTATTGGGAGTAGTTATGAATAGGGCTGGTCACCTGATGAAATTTTGGGGAATGTCTCTCAAACTTATGAATGGATTTGTAGACAATCATCGGAAT
The DNA here is from genome assembly GCA_910591685.1 of Galerucella tenella. NCBI lineage: Eukaryota > Metazoa > Arthropoda > Insecta > Coleoptera > Chrysomelidae > Galerucella > Galerucella tenella. The sequence goes on from CAJUYH010006790.1 coordinate 8,848, forward strand.
TATTCTTGAAGAGTGACTGTTTGAAATGTTCTCAAACCAAAGGCTGCCGTGCATAATATAACGCAACACAAAAATAAATGATACGAATGATTTACAACAACAATTATAACTGTATGTTCAAAATTGGTCGACACAGCGGCCAACACTTATGACGGCAGCACCTACTGGGCGCCGTCACATGCACACACCAACACAACCGTGTCGGCTGCGCGAGAACTCGCATGCACGCGCTCACACAACCGTGTCAGCTGCGCGAAATGTCATGTACACACTTACCCTCTCTTGTCGCCTGCGCGCGACTCACACATGAACCTACACAACTGGGCACCTGCGTGCGCCGCTCATGTACATAAACATACCCACTCATGTCGCCTGCATGCGACGCTACACTTACGCACTTACACATTCTCACTATACAAAGCCTTACAAGCTATAGCGTCTTTGCAAGTGCAACGCACGTTTTGATTTACATTTCTTCTCATTTAATACAAATGTTTGCTCGTTCACAACGTGAATAAATACTATAGTCTCAATGCAACGCACTGGGCATAATTTCCCCAACATTTGAGTGGTAAAAGAATTGCAGTGAAGTGATTCATACAATCATCAACTGGCCACCAAGGCAACGCCACGTGGTTTTCAATTATCGCCATTTGTACATTCATCCACGACGATTCATATAATCCCGTGGATGCTACAAATTATACAACTCAACTCTCGCACAATCTCTTTTCTCTCAACATACACTTTCACACAATACAATCAATTTGGTAACACCACCACTCTCACAAACTGTGATAATTTACGTGCATTTTAAATAAAGAACAGACATTTTACATCGCGTCTATCTTACTTCAATCGACCTCGTGTTTAATATCTCCCGGCAAAGCTCAAACATTTCAAACTCTCAAACACTGTATTATATAAATATCTTACTGCAATTCTTTTACCACTCAAATGTCGGCAAGTTGTGCCCAGTGCACTGCACTTGAGATTATAATATTTATTCACGTTGTGAGCGAGCAAACATTTGTCTTAATTGAGAAGAAAAATGTAAATCAAAACGTGCGTTGCATTTGAGAAGACGCTATAGCTTGTAAGGCTTTGTATAGAGTGTGAATGTGTAAGTGCGTAAGTGTAGCGTCGCACGCAGGCGACATGAGTGTGTATGTTTGTGAACATGAGCGGCGCACGCAGGTGCCTCGTTGCGTGAGTTTATGTGTGACATTCGCGCGCAGGCGGCAAGAGAGTGTAAGTGTGTACATGAGATTTCGCGCAGCCGACACCGTTGCGTGAGCGCGTGCATGCGAATTCTCGCGCACCCGACACGGTTGTATTGGTGTGTGTATGTGACGGCGCCCAGTAGGTGCTGCCGTCAGAAGTGTTGGTCGCTGTGTCGACCAATTTTGAACACTTAAATTAAATTCACGAACTCTGTACAGTATTTTGATGAGCATGAGTTGAACAATGTTATAATGATTTGTACGAAATTAAATGATACAATGTATAACTGCTGATTACGAATTGGTTTAGTTTACCGCGCAGTGTCGAATGAGCAAGAGAACACAATAGGTATATATGCGTACCACGATGTTGAATGTTTAGCAAAAACACAAAGCATGAGTTTCCAATGTGTATATGATTATGAACGTTAGTGATAATTTGGTTTAACAATAATTCAAATAAGTTTCATAAGCATACTATATCTCATAATGAACCACTACAGCTATCGCCACTTAGTGAGTTACACCAAGAGTTAATTGAACTCAATTAAGTTTTTTGATCATGCAGCATACAAATTACGTACTGAGTAAAAAATGGGTCAAAAACAATAGTGAATTAAACTTGCACTGAACTCGTTGAACAAAACGATTCGAATAACACAAGTAATTTACACTGCGAGGAGCGAGTCGATAGCACGTGCGCTTCGATTAAATGACCTAACAATAAAAAAAAGCCGAAAAAAGATGATTGTATTTAACTTTGAGTGGGTCACATGATGAAGAATTGCGCAGCGATATAGTGTGCATGCAGATGATTAGAGCATCATAAATAGGTTAAAGCATGACTGATTGGTTGGTCAAATACTGCAAGACTGTATTGACCTTCCAATTCCTTGGCCTCGCAACCACCCGGAGAGTTACAATTACTACACAGTTCATACTCTGCTGCCACTCAGCTCCCACTATACTGATCTCATCGAGGAGTATGACTTGAACATACTTAAAAAGCGTTCCGTACTGTTGAGCCACTTCAAATTATGATAGTAATTGTTTTGAAAAGGATATTTTTCGCGCAGTGTGAATCGTCGCACCATCCATTGTTACGACAGCTTTCCATTGATGCACATGTGATGTAGGAATGTCAATAACGCTTATTATTCGTGGAACAATTATAAATTTTCATTATGAGTTTGATGACGAATGCTTTCCTGAATCCTGCTGGGCCAGTGAAGAACAGTCGAAATAGAGAGCGATTTGATGAGAGCAGATCGCCATCACGTGCATCATTAGTTCTTTCTGTCTTTCATTGGTCATCCTCATAACTTCGTAGAACTGTTCATTGAGCATTATATTTTCCTTTTTTTTTTGCAATTGGACCCAATTTATTAAGCATTGCCAATTGCAGATCATTATTCATGGTACGGCCTGCGTTGAATAATTCTTGAAACGGATTCGCATGTGAGAATAGGCGTGGTACATGGTCTTCTTCTGCATCATCATCATGGCAGTATTCATCATCATGACATAACCGACGACATATCTTGATCGTTGTCTGGATATCGAAATTCGATCAGACTTCTTTATGTTGCTCCGAAATTAATATTTCATTACCGTTGTCCATCTGAACGGACATCAATTCACCAAGAATTTCATTTCCTCCATCTCGGAATGGCATATGTGAAGTCACCATCTCGCTTTTGTGTATTCATTGAAATCATCAGCTATGTCGTAGTTTCGATACTGCATTACTCGTGGTTCCTTTCTTCGTGTCCAATTACTTCCAGAACTGCGTATATAATATGCAACAAACTGGGCCAAATTGACTACTTCCACATCTGTGGGCCTTTTCTCGTAGTTGTTGAACCAATTACTTTTCCAAATGTTTGCTGCATCATCATCAACAACCATTTTATCCAGATCTCTCTCAATTTTCCATATTCGCTGCCTCCTAACCGGCCGTACTGTTGGAATGTAGATCACACCTGAAGATGACTTTGACATATCCTCACGTAACATTAACCACGCGGCTTCCTCACTTATAATTTCGAAAATGTTTACCAAGTCAATCCTCATTTTATCAGTAATCTGAACTGTGTCGAACTCTGGATTCATTTATTATTTCAGTGATGATATGTTGGAAATGATTAATTCCACGATTGGTTTTATTGACGTATTCTGCTACGAGGGCGGTATGAGAGTATTCTGGAATGATCAATCGTATGTTCATGTTTCATTTCAAATAATTAAAAATAAATAGGTGGGATGGATTATAGCATTTTTTTTCATGGATTGACGTTTGATAAATACTCTGGAACGATTAATGTCAGAACATCACACATTCAAATGTGTAAGCGTCTGAACTTACTTGATTTCTTCCATAGAAACTGTCAACATTTGTGTTGTCATTACTCCACGAGTTGATTCTGAACATGTCGTAATATTATCTGTACGTAGAAAATTCTGGCTGTCCTTTTGGTATAGGTGTGAGTCTGTGGTATATCTGCCTGGCATGAAAAGTTCTTCAAATGTACAATTATGATTGGCGTTAGCCGCAAGATATCTTTGGCCTGTGTAACTGTACTTGTACGAAGGCGGTCCGATAAGTACTTAGCCTACAAAAGAAATACGAAAATTTTGGAAAAGCGGCGATTTATTTTTAACGTAGTCTTCTTCTAGCTTGATACACTCGACCCAGCAATGCTTTAACTTCTTGAACCCGTCTAAAAAATACGTTTCGTCGAGGTCTGCAAAATTGGCCTCCGTGGCAGCGATGACCACCTCATTGGACGTTAATTTCTGCCCAGCGAGTGACTTTTTCGAGTTCGAAAAGACAAAGGTATCACACGGGGCCAAATCTGAGAAATACGGTGGGTGGGGCCGCAGTTCATCGACTAATTTGGCCATGGTGACAGTGCAGATATGAGCCGGTGCGTTGTCATGGTGGAAGACCACTTTCTTCTTCGCCAAATGGGGCCGTTTTTTCTGAAATTCAGCATGGTAGAGCCCGGTGATCGTGTGGCCTTTCTCCAGTCGATGTAGATCATACCTTGGGAATCCCAGAAAACGGTGGCCATCACCTTTCCAACTGATGGGATTGTCTTCGCCTTTTTCGGAGCACGTTCGCTGGATGAAGTCTACTGTTTCAACTGTTCTTTGATCTCTGCAAATATAACACTGGACCCATCTTTCGTTGACGGTCACAAAACGACGCAGCAACTTCTTCGAATTGCGCCTAAACAGCTTCAAACACTGATCTCAAGTGGTCTTGCGGTTGTCTTTGTTGTCCGGAGTCAGCAAAGGCGGCACCCATCGCGCTGACTGCTGTCTCATGGCCAAAATTTCATGCAGGATATGACCCATGCGGTCTTTTAAGATGCCTACGTTTTCAGCTATCTCACGTACTTCTAATTGTCGGTCTACCAATACGAGATCGTGAATTTTTGGCACGTTCTCATATGTGGGAGCCGTTTTCACGGCACCTGAGCGTAGCTCATCAAAAACCGACGCGCAAACACGTTGAAACTCGTCAAATCAATATTTGACGGTCGCCATCGCAGGAGAAGAGTCACCGTACACAGCATCCAAGCGGTCTTTGATGTCACTGCGCGATTTCCGTTCAAAAAACAAGAATCGAATCACCGACCGATATTTCTCTTTTTCCATTTTCCTAAACTCCGCGGACACGGCCGCTTCCACAGGCCGTCAAAACGATGAGGTGTAACCTAACGTCGATCACATTTCCTTAGCTCATTGGTAGCCATAATGAATGGAGTTACATTAATGTCTTTACCGAAACTCTGAATTTGCCCACGTTAAATTGTGTGGAAAGAAAACTATTCTGCGTGTTGATCAAATAATAGACTATGACCAGCGTTCATTTTTCTATGGCCAATTCATGAATATTTATCGTCATTTCAGACTAATGTGTGCAGCTAAACCATCAGACTCTCTTCGATCGGGTTATCTTCACTCTAGTTCGTCCATGAAGACTTGATCAGCGACGGAATCTTCATTAAAGAAAGTTTCACCCACTTTGATGTATGACTGAGACATTGTACTGGATGACAGGCGTCCCAGTCATACATTAGTATTTCTCTTATCCATCAAACCTGTCACGTAGCTTCATTCATGAAATTTCATTCTCTTGATATAGGCGTAAATACTGTGATCATCGTCAATGCGCCTGAGAAATTGGTCAACCATTGTATTAACATTGACTTGAACATTGATCCCTGTCCCCAAAATTCTAAATTGTCTAATCATATGACGCAATCTGCGAATTTACATGAATAGAATCCGAGAGGAAATCAGTCTCTTGATCACCAATTCAAATTTTTATAGATGTGCAGGCATTGGTAGCTACACAAAGCTATTCAATTTCGATAATGTTGGAATGTTGTTTCTTCTAAAAGCCTGGCGACAGCCGTTAGAGTTTCGGCCGTGATGGTCGCTGATTTCCAAGAATATTCGGTGGTTCACATAATGTATTCATGGATGTTCCTTGCTCATCATTATTTCCACTATTCACTGAACTGGCACGTACGAGGTTATCACATGCTCCACTCTGCTCTCTGCGATCCTGTTCAATTTCACTTCTACTCCGTGATGTGAAACATTTACTGACGTAGTATGGCAGTGACGCTTGTTGACGTGGCGACGCGCGTGATGCTGGGAGGCAAAGCTCGTAACGCGTCGGCCCTGTTCACTAAGTCTCGGCGTTCCCAATCCTGAGCGTACTAACTTCGTTACTCGACACACCTGTTCACTGCATTTCATTATGTATTCTACGACGCGGCTTCACTTGTGTGCATCGATGAATGAAGTGCTACAGCGGAGTGTCGTGTTATAGTGCACGTTTGCAAGTATTTTCATGAAATATTAGCTTGTCAAATACCTCCCTTCCGCTTTTTCGCTCTTTATTCAATGCTTTATAAAAAGTGTTACAGTGATCGGATTTAGTTCAAATATGCGCCGTTTTGTTCGATAATCTATTTCCATCTAGACGGCAACTTCATAATACCTCCCTCGCAGAAGCCCCCCTCCTTATTTGCGAAGAACTCGGACAGCCACTTTTCACAAGCCTCTTTTGAGTTCAACTTTACACCACCAAGGGCGTTCGCCATGGACAGGAACAAGTGGTAATCACTTGGCGCTATGTCCGGGCTATATGGTGGATGCGATAAAACTTCCAATCCCAGCTCCCGTAGCTTCTGACGCGTCATCAACGAAGTGTGTGGTCTGGCGTTGTCCTGGTGGAACACTACACCCTCCCTGTCGGCCAATTCTGGACGCTTTTGGTCGATCGCCTGCTTCAAGCGGTCCAGTTGTTCGCAGTAGATGGTAGAATTAAGCGTCTGGCCATATGGAAGCAGCTCATAGTGGATGATTCCCTTCCAATCTCACCAAACACACAGTAAAACCTTCCTGGCCGTCAATCCCGGCTTGGCCACTTTTCGTTTTCGCTTGATATTGTCGTATGTGATCCATTTTTCGTCGCCAGTCACCATCCGCTTCAAGAATGGGTCGAGTTCGTTCTGTTTCAGCAGCATATCGCAGGCGTTGATTCGGTCCAGAAGGTTTTTTTGCGTCAAATCATGCGGCACCCAAACATCAAGCTTTTTTTTGTATCCAGCCTTCTGCAGATGGTTTAAAATGGTTTGGTGACTAACTCCCATCTCCTGGGCGATGTCACGAGATGCCACATGCCGGTCTAACTCGATGTATTCCATGATTTGATCGGTATTTGTCGTCACAGGTCTTCCGCCGGCTGGCTTATCCATGGTGTCGTTTTCACCGGCTCTGAATCGTCGAAACCATTCCTCCGCGGTTCGAAGTGATAGAGTACCATCCCCCAAAACACCATTAATCTCACGGAACGTTTCTCTAGCGGATTTGCCTTTAACGAAGGAAAACTTTAAAATAGCGCGAATTTCGGCGTTAGTGAACTCCATGTTTACACGTCTATAACTGTTGAACGCAATATCCAAACTAATCATGCATAGCGTCGTTTTGAAGGATATGTCAAGACCTTTTAAATTATGTATAGTATTGCCAGATACGAGCTCCGTAGCGCTTTGTATATATCTGCGAAATTCAAAAGACAAAAAGGCGGAAGGGAGATATTTGACAACCTTATATTACTTACAGCGATAGTATGGAGCAGGGAACTGCACAGCTTCCTGTGAAAAAAGTCATATTTCTGTTTATGGAATACCTCCAATATGCAAGCACATGATGGAGGTATTCCACTATGAGCTGCTATAAATAGACAATATTGAATGATATTTCGAGGGTGACTTTTGAGATTATCATTTCGACGATAGCGCGACGTAAAACTCAGTGTGCGTCGCCTTGTAAGAAATTCGTTATCACTTTGGCCGAATGTATAAAGTGAAAAAGCGCTACTTCTATTGAATCTAATCAAAATCTATTGAATATATCCACATACGACAATTTAACGTAAATTTGAATAAAAAGCAATATTCATTAATTTTACTAATGATATTGAACAAAAATATATACGGTCTATTAAAATGTAAAATCATATGGACTGACGCTCCGGAAAATGTCGGCGAAAGGATTTTACTCTATTTGTCTGGTGTACTTTTAGGTTCTGACGAGTGACGGATCTACGACGGTGTACAAACATAATTATCATTTAATCGAATAAGCTTGTTTCACACACTCACGCATACTATTTTCCATACGTTATCACTCAGCACTGTTACATCATATCCACTCATACTATATCATCTGGTTACAATATTCGATCGTTTTCATTGCCGTTACATTCATCTCTCTCATACTATATTGTTCGCTTATAATGCTCGATCGCTTTCACTACCATTATATCCAACGCTTTCATACAACATTTTTCATTCATCATAATTCACGTTTTTATCATACTTGCTCAAACTTCATTCACACACTACCGCAATTCCTTAACCAATAAGCCGGAAAATATCTGATTTTGGGTATTTATAGACTTGTGCTTCATGATTAGATAATTATCGTCCTATATGGTATCAACGCGCCACCACATGCTTATGGCGGCACCAGGTGCTGAATCGTGCCCTTTGGCCAGCTACGAGGCACCTGTGACGATATAACTTATGGCCTACTTACACGCCCCCAAGAACATTCTGCTTAGCCCGGACTTGCATTTTCGGCCCCAAAATAATCATTCTATTTCGACCCCTCGCGCCACGCATATACGCGAGTATCCAAACTATACCACACACACAATGCAACGATTATCATCCTCGCTGTTCGACGCTGTCGACGGAAGTGCCGTTCTCCAATATGGTCGCCGCACCCTTTTCTCTCAGCAACAGTATTTTCCCCGATTCCTTTGGTATCACCTATTGTCGTTTTTCATGTAGTTAACACCATAGGTTAGTTCTCATAAATTCCTTCCGTTGCAATTTTTACCTCAATCCAGATTGGTTTCCTTGGCTTTATACTATTTCAATCGGCGGCCACTAAATGAGATAGCGCGCCAGTACTCGAGGATTCTCAAAGCAATTCTTGTCATTATCGATCTCCTCCGGACTTATCCGCCGTCGATCACTTGTTTGCATTAGCCGGATACATCGGCTATGACTTCTCACCATAACCTCACAGATCACGTTGTTTATTGTACACACATGCATCGCTTGCGTACTATGTCCGCTGTTTGTATTCACCCGATATTTCTCATTTCCATATTACTTTGCTTGTGACATTGCTCACCTCATAACTTTTAGATTAGCTATTGGAATAGGTTCCATACTTTCTTCTATACCGGATGATCATTCTCTCTGCTGGGCTCGATGTTGAATTTGCCTCTTCTTCGCTGCACCCATTCATACTCGTAACACGCACTTTCTATATTTCTGACACATTTTCATCATTCACGTTTTTCTTTTCTAACATATTCTTACTTATTTACGGTTGAAATACGAATTATTCCGGATGACTTTAATCTAATGATGAGTGGATAATCCACCTCATCACAAAAGGTATGAGTGCGAGTGACAATTAATTACTTTCAATAACTTAGATAAAGCTATAAGCGCTAATAGTATATCGTATCAAGCCACTCAATTGTCATTGATTTTCGGTTGAGTTTGTAAAATAAATTTTGAATATTGTAAAAGTAGAGTCATCTAATTTCATTTCGAATAAATATTGTTTTGATTATTATTTTTATTTGTAATCGATTAGAATGCCGAAAATTTATGTTATTTGAAATATTTTGTTGTCGATACAAATCGATTAATTCCACTTAATTCATTATTCATAAATTTCAGAATTGATATTACTTGAATAAATTATTGTCAATCATTTTCTTGAGTTATTTTCGATTTTCATTCAAAACCCCACCCTGCCTAATTGGAATGAACTCAGTCACCTCCGTATTCTGAAGACAAACCCAGCATTATTCGTATCTTGTTGCGATTATTCTTTTTCCAATAAATCCGCTTCATTTTTTTTTGTCAACGAAGAGGTAGTGATCCAAATCGAGCACCTGGTATCAACAACAATTTTACTTTCCTTTTCGAGTTAGTTATTTATTTGTTTTATTCGTACAGCATTTCAGAGCCGTGTTATAAGCTCCATCAAGTTTCACGGGATTTCCCTCTCAATTTCCCGCCATAATGTTTACTTATTGATTAATATTATCATGAATGATACGATGATCTCATTTTTGTTTACATTCTCACAATAACAAAGTGAACAATGAGGGTGTTCTAAAAAAATAACGTCAATAAAAATACTAGGAATCGCACAAAAAGATATCAAATAGCGTCGAATAGAAAATGGGAAATAAAAATACTATGAAAATTTGCAACCTACGGCAAATGGTCTAGATTTTAATCGCCGAGAATCAGCACTGAACCCCAGTACTCTTGAAAAAAAAGGTCATCAAATATAGAGGGAGCTACGCAGAGAAGAACCCCAACAACGACAAGCCGAAAGAAGAGAACGTCAAAATTATGGAGTGCAACAATAGTTAACTCATAGGTTATGAACTATTAATTAACTATTGTTATACATAGACTTCAGGGGGGAGGGGGGGGTTAAAGGCGAAAAAGAAGCGTATTTTTGTGATTTTTTTT
>CAJUYH010006791.1:0-19162 GCA_910591685.1 Galerucella tenella
TCAAGGTCATCCCAATGTTAAGTTATTCATTTCACATGGTGGCTTGCTTGGTATGCTAGAAGCAATATATTGTGGAGTTCCAATAATTGTAATACCACAGTTTGGAGATCAATTTAGCAACGGAGCTGCTTTGGAAGCAAATGAAGGTGGAATCGTCCTCAATGCTGCTGAGATAACTGATCAAATTGCTTTAAAAACAATAAAAGATGCAATACAAATGACGTAAGTATATCCGATCTATGAACTTAACATTAAACGTACGCTGAAGATAATCTTCTGGTGACTATTTACTGAATAATACTGAGAATATTGTTATAGTTTATATCCTGCAATGCAATAGTTTCGACTTCCAGTGGAAAATTGGAGCTGTTTAACGAGTATTGATATCGTGGTGCCCCAATGGACGAACTAAAACGACAAAAGGGTTATATTGAACTTTTTTTTCCGTCTCCTTGAGTCACAGAGGCTGCTCTCGGCATTTCGCGCATTGGAAACATTTCAGAAATATTTTCGTCGCGCCAGAAGACGGAGTGACTGAAAAACGTCTTGGCTATGTTATGTTTTCGATGGAATTTTTTCCAGCAAAATTTTTCCTTCCCACACACCGATGCAAATGTACTAGACTTGATGCCGGTGAAGGTTCATTAATGAGACCGTCCACTTGTGCCGGCTATTTAATGATCCACAGGGGATGGCCCAACAATCCAGAATACAAATGTCTAATCCATTAATCCGGATGTAATGTACAAACCGGGGCACCGCCTGTGGATCATTATTAGACCGATAGCCGCCGCAAGTGGACGTGAGGATTGATGACTCTTCCCAGGCATCTAGTTTAGTACAGGTAGAGCCGGCGTTTTCGATAAAAACCCATCGAAAACTCTTGTAGTGGCAATTGGCACATTTCGACCATGGAATTTTAGTTACCTGATCTGGCTCCGGCGCAAAACGACTATGACATGATTGAATTAATTATCAATCGGCACATTAGGTCAATGCCTATCTTCTCTCCTGTCAGTAATCCATGGAACATTTGTAATCGTATTCATATTTTGTCAAGTATTCTTGGCAATACATTGAAGACATTCTCAGCAGCATTCAATATTTTTGGTCATCATAGTTTCTTTACAAATATTATTAGGCGATAGGCGGGTAATAAAATTAAATAGGTATTAATTTTTCTCAATGCCGGAGATAAACACTGATTTTTGAAGAAACGATAAGGATAAATTCCCTATTTTGTTAGTTGTAAACTTTTTTTTTGTTCTAGGGACAAGGCAAAAATATTATCAGAAAGATTCAAGGATCGGCCTCTACCACCCCTGGAAACTGCCGTCTATTGGACAGAATATGTTGTGAAACACAAAGGAGCACCTTTCATGAAATCTGCTGCTGTGAACATGCCCTTTTATCAGTATTATTTGCTAGACGTATTTGCGTTTATATTTTGTATTTTAACCGTAGTAATGTGTCTGATAATTTATATTTGTAAACTGATTTCGAAAAATCTCAGACTTGGTTTAAAACAAACAAAAGTGAAATCGGAATAATACAAAATTCAGATAAATACTATTAAAATTAAATTATGTTGAATCAAAATAAACATCCTTAATATGTTTTCTGATGAAATGTGCTTAATTAATTCATACAACAGGACTTTACTCTCGAATTTCTGTGTCATTGTTCACATTATTTCAATTTTTTGAATATTTGGTAGGTACTGATGCGATTTCCTCATGCATATTAAACAAAAACTATCTCAATAACCTTTTCATTACAGCTACTGTATCCCAGGCAGTACATTTTTTGACAGTAGCTCCAACATTTAACCTTTTATAAATGAAGCTGTTTCTAATTAGTTCAAATATTTAATGGAACATTTTTGGAAATTCTAAGATACTAATGGATATTATCATTCATAATCATCATCATCATCTAATGCTTCACAGATTTTGGAGAATATTTTCCAGAAACACCGTCCATCTAAGAAAAGACTACCACTCTCCGGGCTATAGGTCCATACAGACATTGGATTACACTTCTGGTTTTTAATATCAGACCGGTTTCGGCGTATTTGCGCCTCATCATATAAGGCATAATATGTTCACCGTCCGGGATCCTAATCCCGGAATGAATGAGACAATAAAATCACAATCGATACATGTATTGCAGTAACAGAAATGTTAAAGTTGTGACAATTCCGACAATTCCACAATTTTTGGATTGATAACGTTTATAATATTAAGTAGTTTTTTTGCTATTGTTGATTTGTCTTTATACCATGTACTGTCCAAAAGAAGTCTTTCTAAAAATAAACGTTTTCCAATTCTGCTGTATGTGTACCAAACAAAATTATAAAATTATGGATGCTAAATTGAGATAAAATGTATTTAAAAATAAACAAACTTATTTATCTACATAAAATTTTTATTTGAATTTGTATTTACATGATAATAGAGTCTATTCTATATCAACATTGCAACTATTACGTTTAAATATAAATCTTAAGTCTCGTATTCATCACTTGAGATCATTTGAAATGTTGTGACTAATGCAATTTGTTGAAAACGCACATATTAGCTACATGGAAAACCTCGCGAAAACAAAAACATCCTTCGTCATTTTTGCACGGTGACTTTCTATTGCAGGACCAAGTGAATATTTGGGACATTCGCATGACTGTATCTCTTGCAAAATAATTGACTGACAATATGTCGTTATCTTTTATTCATACGTATTGAGTTGGATCAAATGACTTAACATTATTAGATCTTGCTTGCGACCATTTATTCAGTTGCCATTCCAGACGAAAAATATGTTGTACCAATGCGGGCTCTGACGGAGGAAGTTTATCTACCGCAATATTTTCCATGCTCTATGTTATATCTTAGAAAATTATTGATATATCTTCATCTGCAAAAATATCTTTTTTTGTAGTCTGCTGGTAGTATAAATGAAGCCCAAGCATTCCGTGACTGCTTACAATGCTTTTTCTGAAGGTGGATTAACTATATTTATTAAGTCATCAATATCTTCAGCCCACAGCTTAGAAAATGAGCAGTATTATCCTATATAATTAAGCTAACTCAGTTACAGTCTTACAGCCACTTAATGCGTGTAAGGTCATGGGCGCTAATCAATTCTGAGGTTCAAGTACATAAATGAATTGGTATGAATTATAATCAACGTGATTAATTGAAAAAATTGTTCTGCAAATCAATATACGCTACACCTTGAAATCCGTAAACTTCATGAATTTGGTATGACGAATTTGACAAGGTAAATGAAAGTAGCAAGAAAATGGAAAAAATTGCCTGAAAATACATATTTGCACAAGTAATCTGCATTTTGGAAATTTGAAAAAGCTGAGGTAGGTAACGAGAATTTTTTTTTTGAAAGATACGTTTTTTGGTCGATTTTTTACTTTAAATTGCCGATAACTGGAAGACAAAGCATTTTTAGAAATAACACTAACATTCAAAACTATTTATCCAGTTTACCCTCAGCGTATTGATTATAAAGATTGTCCCATTTTTCGTTATTTTGCACAAAGTTTCGAGAAATATATCAATTCTTCGATAACTATTGGTAACACGCTCAACTAAATACGACTATTTTACCAAGACTGTAATAATACTTCTAAGAAACGTATCTATAATTATATCGGTATCGATATATTATCGTCAGAATAACAGGAGTGACATTTAATGTGTAATATATTGGTCCAACTAGTGACCTATTTTGTCTTGATATACAGGGTGTACAAATCTTACGACAAACTTCGGTATATGGGTTATTTTGAGAAATATCGAAAAATGGTATTAACAAAAATAGTAGATGTGTTGAAGGTCCATATTTTGGAATTATATCGAATTATACAGAGTGCTGCATAACTCCGTTACAAACCAAACATATGATTTTTCAAATGGGAACCCCTGTATATTATACCGAATTCGGATTGGTTACATTTTTTCAAAGCATTTGATATAAGGATTTGCCACGTTATACAGAGTCCTTCAAAAGATATGGACATGTTTATGTGAAAATCGTAGGTAAATCAACGCTCTGTAGCTTGTTGTACGTTGAAGAAAAAAAATGTATTTTGCCAAACAGAGTTTCGTTACATGATGCGATATCTAGCAACCTTTTAAATTTCAATTATATTCTTTCTTGTATACAGGGTGAACGGAAACTCGAACCTGTCATTTTTTTTCTTATTTCAAATGAAACACCCTGTATTTAATAGCAAAAATAGAATCTTCGATCACGTAACTTTGATATTTGTCAAGCATTTCCTATACCCAAAGTTAATAGAAACACAGTTATTTCGTAAAATTTATTGTAAAATATAACTACTGACCTATCATGTGAAAGCATTAAGCGTTGTATGTAACAAAAAATCCAAATTAATAATAAATTTCAATGAACAATTTATTCTAAACAAAACTAGCCACCAAAAGTATAATCCTAACCGTAATATTAAACTGAAAGTTTTAAATGTTCACCGTTAACATCAATAATACTGCAGATGATTGACCAACATTTCTCCGAGCATTTCTCAGCATATCAACATTAGCAGATCGCAATGCCGCACTGATTATCCCTTTCATGTCATCTCTAATAGCCGGGAATTTTATAAACTTATTCCTCACAAGATCCGAGAAAAGATGTATATACTTTTGTTAAATCGGGTGACCGAGCTGGCCAATCAGTTGGGCCCCCTCTTGCAGCATTGCATTGATGTTAACGGTGAACACTTTGAACCTTCAGCTTAATGTTACGGTTAGGATTATACTTTTGGTCACTAGTTTTGTCTAGAATAAATTATTCATTGAAATTTATCATTAATTAAGATTTTTTGTCACATACAACGTTTATTGCTTTCATATAATTATAGGTCAATAATTATAGATTACAATAAATATTACCAGATAACTCTGTTTTTATGAACTTTGGGTGCAGGGAACTACTACTACTACTAAATGTGCAGGCGAGCCTTGTCCTGGACAACTCAAGCCAAGGTTCCGACACTGAGGCCACTGGCGGGCCCATTGTGCCAATCCTGCTACCTAGTCATCCATGAAGCCGAGCCCTTCAATAAAGGCCAGAACCTTTTTCAGTGGATGCCTGCTTGTGTCTCCAGGAGCCATGACAGTGACTCCGAAGATTCGCCTGCGTAATACAGCCCAGTGTGGACACTCTAAGAGAACATGGACTGACGTTTCATCAGTCATGCCGCAACCCATACATGGGAAACTTTCCTCTACTCCTAGGTTGTAGAGGTGCTTACTCATAAAGCATTGCCCTGTTAGAAGTCCTGCTATCTTCCTTAGCCTACTCCTTGGTAGTTCAGTGGCTGCCCTGGCGTGTCCATCAGTCCATCCCTTCAGTAGAAGTTTGGATTGTCTAGGACCCTGCAGAGCATTCCAATGAGCGAGGTGCTGATTCCTCAGCCACTTCTTCATCTCCTTGCGTATTCTTTGTTTTGTTAGGCCCAGGGTCGGACCCGGGCCGCAGAAAGGAGCTGCCGCCCCTTCCGCAGCCAGTGCATCCGCCATCTCGTTGCCTTCAAAACCAGAGTGGGCTGGAATCCATTCTAGCCGCACCACGTTCCGCCTTGCAAGATTAGCAAGTAGTTCTCGACATTCGTTAGCAAGTCCTGAGTTGCTGGTATACCCACTCAGGGCTTTAATTGCTGCCTGACTGTCGGAGTATATGGTTATGCGTCGATCCACATATGGGTGCAGGGAATGCTTGACAAAAATTAAAGTTACATAATCGAAGATTCTATTTTTGCTATAAAATACAGGGTGTTCAATTTGAAATAAGAAAGAAAATGACAAGTTCGAGTTTCCGTTCACCCTGTATATAAGAAAGAATATAATTGAAATTCAATGAGATAAGGAAATATTGCATTATGTTACGGAACTCTTTGGCAAAATACATTTTTTTTCTTCAACGTACAACAAGCTACAGAGCGTTGATTTACCTACGATTTTCACATAAACGTGTCCATATCTTTTGAAGTACTCCGTATAACGTGTCAAAACTTCATATCAAAAGCTCCAAAAAATGTAACCAATCCAAATTCGGTATAATATACAGGAAAAATCATATGTTTGGTTTGTAACGGAGTTATGCAGCACTCTGTATAGTTCAATATAATTTCAAAATATGGACCTTCAGCACATCTACTATTTTTGTTAATGATGTTTTTTGATATCTCTTAAAATAACCCATATACCGAAGTTTGTCGTAAGATTGGTACACCCTGTATATGGAAAGAAAAAAAAATGTATCAAAAATATTGAAGCTTATAGGTATTTTTTATCACTGGATATCCTTTTTTCACTCGAATCAGTTCAACTGTGGAATTATATAGGGAGCCAAGGAAAACTGTATCTGCTGATCTTTAGAGCCAGCGCAGACAGATAGCGATCATGCGTTCTGAGTTTGGCGTTCAGAGTTCTGTGGTCTTCTTATGGAAATCGGAGAGCATACATACAGCGGTCAATTACCAGAGTTCCATTTTTGTTTCAAGTAATGTTAGTGGAATATGTCAGATAATTCATCCTATGATTAAGATGTAGCACTGCTTCTATGGAGCCTGGAGGCGTCCAAGAGAGGAACATGGAGTGCACCCAATAAACAGCAAGCAAGAAACCCAAGAAGAAAATATTACTGATCTTTCTGCCGAATTGCTTGTAGGAGAAGAACTTTTTTTCATTCATTAAGTCATTCAACTTTATCAATGGATTATATAGTTCAATGTAAGATAGTATAGAAAAAAAGACACCAATGGCAGGAAGGTTAGTCCTGCAAAGAAAAGAGCTCCTTATCATATTTATTTTTGAATTAAATAAGTGTAATTGACATGACACTATGTAAACATCACTAAACATGTCAAGAAATAGAAAATAAAGCAACAGTAGCACGCAGTTTATGTCTAGTTGAAGTTTTGCCTGGTAGCTGCAGTAAAACAGTTTATAGCATGCTAATGTTGGCTAATTTTTGGTTATTTTGTGTGTAAAAACAATAGGAAGCTTCTGCCGCACCACAAAACCTGCGCAGTAAAAGTAGTATCTTTGACCTTGGACTAACATTGATTTTATCCAAATAACTGTTGAATGAATGGACCTTATTGAATAACATCGGAGACGTTTCTTCAAAATTTCCCTCGTAATATTGCCGTTGGGCGAAAATAATTATCTATAATTTCTGCCCAACTAATATGATAGTTATTTACGTAATTAGTGGGATATGGACATTATTAACGCACGCATGTGAAGTTGGCAAGTCGAGGCCGTAGGCCGAGTCGTGTAATCACATAAGTGCGTTAATAATTCCTATCACACGTGTTACCTACAAAATATTTTATCTACAACTGTTTATTAGTATTATCTGTACCTACCTATATTATAAAATGAAAAAAAATTCAATCCAACGTATCTTTAATAATATTGACTGCAAACATAAGGTACTATTTGGTGACCATAGCAACAAAGACAAACAAGGCTGTGGAAATAAAATAAATCAAATCTTCAAAGCTGAATGTACAAGAATCTATAAAAATGAGCTCAAGCGAAGACAATCTCTTTTCAGAAATTGAAAATGCAGCTTCCAGTGTTATTTTGTATATTTAACTCTGGTATTAATATGTTTCTAAATTCTTATTTAGAAGAACGCACTAGTGCGGTAATATACGTCGTTATGTCACTGAAAATAGTATCAAATCGTACCCGTGAAAAACTTTTTTTTTACAATCACATTGAAAAGTAGGCTCTTTCGCTTGCCATTGACAACGAAAAATTGACGTTTCTTGAGGAGAGTTACTTTACGCTTGTCGAGAGTGAAAAATGGCAAAACGCTCGTTGCCCATAACAACCAATACTACAAACACAATTTGTATTGACAGTGAGAGATTTAAAAGTTTGAAACATATTGGAATTGACATATTTAAACTGAGAGATTTTAAAAGTTTTTATCAATTCAACTTTATATTTGTTTTAACTAGTTACAATTAGGTAATTGCAGGAAAAATGTTGTATGTATCACGAGCAAAAACGTGACATTATTGCTTTCGAGTAATTACCGCGCTCCACTTCGCGTCGCGCGGTAACCATTACTCTCAAGCAATAATGTATCACTTTTCGCTCTTAATACATAAATAACTATTTTATTCAAGTACTTATCATCCATTTTACCACAACAATTTATTTTTTTACCTACGACCTCCCTGTAATCAGTCAATAACACACAGTCGGTATCAACGTAATGACGTCTATTACGCACAGTAAAAAAACGCACAGCTGTAAAGCAAATCGCACGGCTTCCCGAGCAACATCTTAGCAACTGTCAATAGACGTCGCCATTTTATTCAAAATTTACTATTCGAAAACATTCGATACGGCCACGTTTAACTATGAAAAGCCCAAAGGGCTAAGTATATGTATTGATTATAATTGAAAAATGGACTCTCGATTATCAACAATATATCAATGATGATTAAACGTTAGTTTTTTAATGTGCTTCTTTCATTGGTAATAGAGTAATAGAGATGGAGTTTACCAAGCACCTCTAATTATGTAACTGTTATTTCTTATAAAAAATACAAATACAAGTAGGTCGTAGGTAAAGTATAGTACGTAACTCGTGTTGTAAAGTATTTTACGCTCTCACGGAATTACTTTTCCATTCGTGCGTAAAATGCTTCTTACCACACACGTTACGTAATATACTATAAATGCATATGGTTGTGACTGTAAAAAATTATCTTCAGACTTCCGTGAGTAGTTGTTATTTTTCAGGATTAATATTATCACCTTATTGATATTCTAGTGTACTTAAATAGCTTCCACTGCTAATGATGTTTATATTATTGAAGTCACTCTACACAAAATACAAGATATTCAACTCGGTCGGGTTAACAACCTTGGAGATATGAAAATATCCAACATAGTTCACTATAATTCGAATCAAGATGTTTCGCCGGAAAGTGCTTCTTATTATTTTCAATGTTATAACTATAGTGAGTGTTTGCGATGGTTTGAATATACTGTTTATGATTACGTTTTTCGGTAAAAGTCACTACCTCGTCTTCGAAGCGCTAATTGATGAAATGTCAAAAAAAGGACATAATGTTTCCGTTATAATTAATTTTGAGACTCCCAGTTTTAAAGATTATCGTACCGTTAATATAGTGGAGCGGTTGGATAACAAATCGGAAGTATTCTCCATGGATTCGTTCACTGGGACTAGAATGGACATGTACCGAAGATATGTTGCTCAAGGAGCGTATTCAAAAAGGTGTTGTGAGAGAATGAAAGGTCAACGTTTCCAATCATTCTTAAACGAGAATTCAACTTTTGATATCATAGTAGCTGAAGTGTTTAATACAAATTGTTTTTATGGACTGCAATCAAAATTTAATGCACCGATTGTAGGTAAGTTCGTGATTTATGTGATTAAAAAATATTTTTTTTGTCTTTCCCATATTTTTTGACTGAAGATAATTAACACAAAAAATCATTGTGTGGTTTTATGGAGCCACGATGCCAGTGAAAGCTGGGCAATTTAATGAGATTTTCGATAATAATACAACAAGTGTGTTAATGATTATCGAAATATGTACAAATTTCTTCGATTTTGAGAAGCAAATTGTTGTTTGGAAAAAGCACGAGCGCGTAAGCGCGAGTGTGGTTTCCTAAAACAACAATTTGTTTCGAAAAAGAGGAGAAATTTTCGATAATCATTAATTACACGAAATGTATTTGTCAAGATTATTTCCTGATACAATGATTCTGACATTTCTTTAATAATTTGACATTTTCTGTCAGTCACTAGATTTTTAATAATAAAGCAACTAATGACAACGCGAAACACACAGATAGGAAAATTGCATGTATCCAATCAGGTGCCGAAATACAAAATCGAAAACATGGTGTTTTCAGATATCAATCCTCATATTTGAACCAATCGAAGGCGCGTATTTTGTATTGAGTGAAATAATCCGTAAAATCATTGCACTTGGGGTATTGAAATTAGTCCATTGACATGTTACATTTTTTAGGCCTTACCTTGCGTTTTTTAGAGGACGCAATTTTATTTTTTTGATGTGTAGGGGGGGTCAGTGTAAAGCTAAAAACAAGTTTGTGGGGTCGCAACCCTTGTCCCACGGCCGCCATCTTGAAAATAGGGGTTGAATGGTTTTTACGATATATCTCTTAAACTGTGTATTTGATAAAAAAATTTGTGAACATTTTTTGTTGCAAATTAAATTTTCTATAACTTTGGTCCGGTAACTATTTGTCGTAGAACTATAAATAAAAAAGTTATAAGCGGAAATCTTCAGAAATTCGAGAAAAAAATTTATATTTTTCGATGTAACTTTTTTTGTATTATTTTACGGAAAAATGATATCCGACCATTTTTGTAGATCGTTTTTTGAGGAACAACTTTTATTCGTATCATTTTTTCATTAAGTCAATAGCTAAGGTTTTACAGCTCTCCGAAGTGAGTACTATTTTTAAGTACTCTTTAACTATACCTATATTATACGTGTCTACTAATAATATGTCATCAGTTATTGTTTTTGTTTTTTTTATTTTGTTATAATTTTTTTAATTATAAATTTTGCAATATTATTAAAAATTAATTATTGACTCTTTTTCACTCCTTAACAGGATTTAACAATTATTGATTTTCAAAATAACTTGCTGTTTCTTCATGCTTTTTCCGGATGTGACACAACTTCAGCTCCTTACAATATCGGTAAAATGAAATTTGTGAAAACCCTGGAGAAACATTTAGAGTTTGCAAGTGGAGCGGCTTTGTTTCTCAACAGGAGAGTTGACCCTGCTTTGCTCACTGTAATTGGTGAACGTTTTTTCATCTCTGTATACGGTGGTTATTAAAGATTATAATTCTCTTGACAGCCTAAGATACAAACAATTCGCCAAGGCACTGACTAAAAGTACATTTAACTTATCTTCACTTCTTCCAACACAAGACACAGCTCGCTTTCATACTTTCCGAGTCTACCATCAGGTCCAGTCGTGGCTTGGTAATTATAATGATCCTGAAGACTGGGGCTTGATCTTTTGCAAATGCAAAGGAAACTGTGGAGCGATGTGTGGATGTCGAAAAGCAGGACTGAAATGTTCTGCAGTGTGCTTCCATTGTTCTGGAGAGACTTGCAGCAACGTAATGGAACTCTCAGAATTAATAAATGAAAATGACTTTGATGATGAACCGCCAACATTAACACCCCTTCCTTCTCCAGTTCTCCCTCTGGTATTTAATTCAGAAAGCCGATCAGATGCTGAGCCGCTGCCTGGTCCATCGAAACGACTGAGGACGGAGTAGTTCTTATTTAGAAAATCACCGTGGATTATGCCTATTGGGGATACCACGTAAAAAAATGCGCCTCTAGACTCTACCTCGTGGGTGGTGGAGAAAAAAGTCAATAATTAATTATTAATAATATTGCAAAATTTGTAATTGAATAAGTTATAATAAAAAAAAAACAATAACTGATGACATATTATTAGTACACACGTATAATAGGTATAGTTAAGAGTACTTAAAAATCGTACTCACTTCGGAGCGCTGTAAAACCTTAGCTATTGACTTAATGAAAAAATGATGCGAATAAAAGTTGTTCCTCAAAAACCGATCTACAAAAATAGTCGGATATCATTTTTTCGTAAAATGATTCAAAAAAAAGTTACATCGAAAAATATAAATTTTTTTCTCGAATTTCTGAAGATTTTCGCTTATAACTTTTTTATTTATAGTTCTACGACAAAAAGTTACTGAGCCAAAGTTGTAGAGAATTTAATTTGCAACAAAAAATGTTAACAATTTTTTTTATCAAATGAATAGCTTAAGAGATATATCGTAAAAACCATTTCAACCCCTATTTTCAAGATGGCGGCTGTGGGACAAGGGTGGCGACCCCACAAATTTGGTTTTAGCTTTACACTGACCCCCCCTACACATCAAAAAAATAAAATTGCGTCCCCTAAAAAACGCAACCCCAAATGTAACTTTTCAATGGACTAAATCGCGTTTTCACAAGCTTCATTTCAGTTTCTCTTGTATATGATCCTTTTTGTTAGATGCAGATGATCATTCATGATTGCTTGAAAACGTTGTATTTATGTGTGGTATTTTTGGCGCCTGTAGACGTATCGAACTTGTTAAGCTGACCACATTGAGAAATTAAGAAATAACGGGGTATTTGTTATTCCTGGAAAAGGACTTCCTTTTGCTGTCTATGGTTTATGTCAAAAATACGTAGATTGGAAAATCGATGATTCTCCATTGGTTATGGAATGGTGAATGAGTAACACAAGTTGAAGGCATTCATACTATTGGAGGTGTTTCGAAGATAATTTTTTACTAAATATAATAACCAATCAAATTACTTAATTTCAAGTCATGTGTCAAATTTCATTCAATCACCGCTGTATTACAGCGATAATACCCTACATGTGGTGTTTTCAGTTTGGTGTTTACTTTTTATTAAACATTAATTAAACGTCAAACTGACAACTGGATTAAAAATGTCGCGAAGATTAGGTATTGCATCTAACGATTCAATTAATTTACCAATTGTACTTTTCACAACTGTAGTTTTAAATAAAAATGAATACTATTTGATTAAAACTAATGAAGTTTGTATTGAAAATTATTAAACATCAGATTGGCAATCAATTTTTTGGAAGATACAAAGTAAAAAATTATCTTATCGAATACTCCTCGGATCTTGATAAATACTCAAAATTTTGTCGTAGAGAATCCTTCAAGCGTGCTGCTCAAAGATAATAGCCCTCGGCCTGCGGCCTTGGGCTATTATCAAGCAACACGCTTTCAGCATTCTCTATGACAAAATTATCTCGGTATTATCAAGACCCTAGGGGTATTACTACTGAAAATTGCAGCATTCTTGAAATTGGGAAATCCTTTGAACAGAGCACTTGTTTCGCAGATTCTCAGCTACTTTGCTTATAGAAAATGGTGGCGATCTACTATCGGTAAAACAACTTGAAGGCTGGAACTTCTCTGCGGTGACTGAGTCATATAGGTATTGAAAATTCAGCGTGAAGACAACTAGATAACTATTTCATAGTAATGATGGTGCTATAGATGGTAAATATCATCTCGATGGAATAAAAATTTCAAATAATAGCAATTAACAAATTACTTTCCAAATTTAAAAATAGTTAGTATCATTATAGCAGAATAAAGTATTGAAAAAAAAATTTTTGAACAAGTGATTTCTCAACGGCATATCGTTATATTTAACG
Organism: Galerucella tenella; assembly: GCA_910591685.1. NCBI lineage: Eukaryota > Metazoa > Arthropoda > Insecta > Coleoptera > Chrysomelidae > Galerucella > Galerucella tenella. The sequence continues at coordinate 13,311 of CAJUYH010006791.1, forward strand.
AAGTTTTCGCTGTTAGAATTATTTTAATCTATATATACTCAAGGTTAAGATTGAAATGTTAACATTTAGGGTTTCCCATGCATATTTTAAGGCTTATTATAAAACAGAATAGTAAAATTTCCATCCATGCGTGTAAAAATGATTATTCGCTTACAGAATTACTCCTTATAGCTGATAAAATTAACTTTTGAATTGTCATCTGAATATCGTTAAATTAAAACAACAATATGGGAATACGAATAACTATAACGTTTTCATGCATATCATTTTTCCATTAATTTTGTCACCTAGGATCAATCTTGCTCATGCTTTCACTACCTCAAGATTGAGAAATTGTACACTTCCGAAATATTTTACTCAAAAGCAGGGGTCTCCAAACAACGGCCAGCGGCCCGAATATGCCTTTCACCCGGCCCGCGAAAAATAAAACTACCTTCCTAGCACTACAACATATTATAAAAAAATTTGATATTTTGGGGAGGAATGTGAAAAATGGAAAAGTAGCCACCCAGTATAGTTGGCCCTCCTGAACTCATCCTAGCTATTAGATTGGCCCCAATGCTTATAAGTTTGGAGACTCCTGCTCAAAAGGATACCAGCGTTATTCGTTTATCGCGATGATATTATAGCGATAATTTTTTACTGAATATAGTAACCAATCAAATTGCTTAATTTCAAGTCATGTGTCAAATTTCATCAAATCACCGCTGTATTACAGCGATAATACCCTACATGTGGTGTTTTCAGTTTGGTGTTTATGTTTTATTAAAAATTAATTAAACGTCATACTGACAACTGGATTAAAAATGTCGGAAAGATTTGGTATTGCATCTAACGATTCAATTAATTTACCAATTGTATTTTTTACAACTGTAGTTTTAAATAAAAATGAATAATTTTTGATTAAAACTAATAAAGTTTGTATTGAAAAGTATTGAGCGTCAGATTGACATTCAATTTTTTGATATCTACAAAGTAAAAAATTATCTTATCGAATACTCCTCGAGTCTTGATAAATACTCAAAATTTTGTCGTAGAGAATCCTTCAAGCGTGTTGCTCAAAGATAATAGCCCTCGGCCTGCGGCCTTGGGCTATTATCAAGCAACACGCTTTCAGCATTCTCTATGACAAAATTATCTCGGTATTATCAAGACCCTAGGGGTATTACTACTGATAATGCTCCAAAGATTAATTTCTCATAAATCAGCTAGAATAGTATATTCTTCAACGAGTGCAGAATGATGGCTATTATTCACGCGGATGAAGTTTTCAAAACGAGGGAGAGCAGCGAGTGAGTTTTGGAATCATCCAAGTGAATAATAGCCATTCTACACAAGTGAAAGACTATACTTTCTCCACGACTAAAAAGAAAAAACTTCCAGTGAGGATCGAACCTCGATCGTCCGCGCCATAGTCAACCACCACTAGGCTATAGAGCATATTTATGAAAATGTAAAGAGTACATATATATACGTAACTCATATTTTTAATCGGAACCCTTACATTTATAAATGAAATTGATTCCGGGAGGCGTATATATTCAGTACCGCTACTGTTGTCCATTTTTTTTCTCTTATAATACGTAAAATTATAATTTTATAATTATTTTGACGTTTCAAACGACGCGCTGTCAGAAGCGATTTGCGTTCTTAGGTATTTGACGTTTTGAAGAGACGATTTGATTTATTCATTTTAATTCATTTCAGCGTGAACTCTGATAGTAATAGAATGTGATTGGCTAACGAGAGTGAATTCTCTTTATTATTCACTGGTGTGAAGAATTTATATCATTATGCAGCTAAATATGTAAAAATAATTTGTGCGTTATTATTTAGTCGTGGAGAAAATAGCTTTCTATACATTACGAGAACTGATATTATTGTTGTATGATACAGTTTGCGATGCTAACGAAGCTGTGTATTATACAGCTCACTGGATTTGCCAGGAATGCTATCACACCTTCTACGGCTAAATGTTGGATCTCCATCTATTTAACTTCGGGCCTTAAACTCACCACAGCTGTACAATGGCAAACGATTGTTCATTGAAAAATAAATGAAAAATGTTATCGCAGCCACGATATTGTATGGTAAATTCCGAGCCGAAAATGTTTTGCTCACACGAATTCCGATGATTCTCACAGACGTACCAATTCAGTTCAAACGCATTCAATTTCCTATCAGGCTAGCATTCGCAATGAGAATCAATAAGTGGCAATGCCAAACGATGTCTGTTTGTGGAATAGACTTGGGCACATCATGTTTTTCACACGGACAATTATACGTGGCATGTCGAATGGGCGAGCCATCAGGCATATTCGTGTTGGCTGAGGACGGACTGACAAAAAATATCCTACACTCAATTGCTCTACGAAAGTATTATTGATTTTCATACTTCAGAATGGAAAATATATGCTACTTTTTCCACTCTATGCTTAACGTTTGGGAGATCAAACAATTAATATGTTCGTTACGTAAGAGATAAACAAAGAATTGAGAAAATGAGTGGTTGGTGTTTTTTTCATAGGCTATAGGCTGTCATGGCAAAGCAACTTTCGCCGGATCAGCTGGTTTTAAGTTGAAATTAGGTAGTTGGGGGAGTGGAAACAAAGGAGTTGGCAAATGACAGATATGTTCTCCTCCGAACAAATAAAAAGTATTCAAGATCCTTCTTAGCATCTCATATTGGGACTGTTTTTGTAACATACGTTGAATAAACTAATAGTCAAAAAACTAGAAACGTTTCATGAAGTGTTTGATGCATCCTGAACCACTATATACAGGGTGTATCAACCTTACGACAAACTTCGCTATATGGGTTATTTCAAGAGATATCGAAAAATGTTATCAACAAAAATAGTAGATGTGTTGAAGGTCCATATTTTCAAATTATATCGTACTATACAGAGTGCTGCATAACTCCGTTAAAAACCAAACATGGTTTTTCAAATGGGAACCCCTGTATATTATACCGAATTCGGATTGGTGACATTGGAGCTTTTGATATGAAGTTTTGCCACGTTATACAGAGTCCTTCGAAAGATTTGGAAACGTTTATGTGAAAATCGTAAGGTGAATCAACGCTCTGTAGCTTGTTGTACGTTGAAGAAAAAAAAAGTATTTTGCCAAACAGAGTTTTGTGATATGATGCAATATCTTCGTATCCTATTATATTTCAATTATATTCTTTCTTGTATACAGGGTGAACGGAAACTCGAACCTGTCATTCTCTTTCTTATTTCAAATGGAACACCCTGTATTTTATAGCAAAAATAGAATCTTCGATTATGTTACTTTAATTTTTGTCAAGCATTCCCTATACCCAAAGTTAATAAAAATACAGTTATTTTGTAATTTTTATTGTAAAATATAACTACTGACCTATTATGTGAAAGACTTAAACGTTGTATGTAACAAAAAATCCTAATTGATGATAAATTTTAATGAAACAATTTATTCTAAGCAAAACTAGCCACCAAAAGTATAATCCCAACCGTAATATTAAACTAAAGGTTCAAAATGTTCGCCGTTAACACCAATGCAATGCTGCAGAATAGTTCAAATGATTGACTAACATTTCTCAGCATATCAACGTTAGCAGAACGAAATGCCGCACTAATTATCTCTTTCATGTCATCTCTAATAGCCGGGGATTTTATAAAATTATTCCTCACAAGACCCGAAAAAAATAAATATACTTTTGTTAAATCGGGTGACCGAGCTGGCCAATGCAGTTGGGCCCCCTCTTACAGCATTGCATTGATGTTAACAGTGAACACTTTGAACCTTCAGCTTAATATTACGGTTAGGGTTATAATTTTGGTAGCTAGTTTTGTATAGAATAAATTTTTCATTAAAGTTTATCATAAATTAGGATTTTTTGTTACATACAACGTTCATTGCTTTCACATAATAGGTCAATAATAATAGTTTACAATAAATATTACCAGATAACTCTGTTTTTATAAACTTTGAGTATAGGAAATGCTTGACAAAAATTGAAGTTACACAATCGAAGATTCTATTTTCGCTATAAAATACAGGGTGTTCCATTTAAAAGAAAAAAGAAAATGACAGGTTCGTTCAAGTTTCCCTTCACCCTTTATATAAAAAAGAATATAACTGAAATTTAATAGGATACGGAGATATTGCATCATAATACGAAACTCTGTTTGGCAAAATACATTTTTTTTCTTCAACGTACAACAAGCTACAGAGCGTTGATTTACCTACGACTTTCACATAAACGTGTCCATATCTTTCGAAGGACTCTGTATAACGTGGCAAAACCTCATATCAAAAGCTTCAAAAAAATATAACCAATCCGAATTCGGTATAATATACAGGGGTTCCCATTTGAAAAATCATATGTTTGGTTTGTAACGAAGTTATGCAGCACTCTGTATAGTTTGATATAATTTCAAAATATGGACCTTCGGCACATCTACTATTTATTTTGAGAACATTCTTTGATATCTCTAAAAATAACCCATATACCGAAGTTTGTCGTAAGATTGGTACACCCTGTATAAACAGGTGAACATATTGTATTGGTTGTGATATTAATAGGCTGTGTGTGGTCGTAAGTCTAAGTGAGAGTAACTATAGTATTGGTTTGGGCTCTTATTGGCCATTTGTTACATGCTTTTGTATAACTGTACTGACTATACAATTCCAATTTGTATTTGGAAGCATAATTGGAAAAATAACTTCATTTTGATTCATGAATCACTTGTTAACTTCTTGAGATAGCAGAGTTGTTTAATAAGATAGTGAAATTATGATAAAAAAAAGTTATTTACAGTTTGTCGGACATTGAAGAAGTAATGACTGTTAAGGGTTATCATTAAAAATCTCATTATAAGTATTGACGACAAAGTTGTTATTATTGGAAATATTAATTTGAACATGTATAGCCAGTACAGCTGTACAAAACTACGTAACCAGTGAAAGCGAGTGTTTTAAATTATCTTGAATATTATCTTCCGAATCAAACACTTTTTGGGCAATATTTTTTGAGCCCCTCCCATGAAATTGAAACTGGGTAAGAGACATTTGGAGACAGTTACCGACCTGGTGACTAGACACTGCACCCTGAGTAAACATTTGCACAAAATGGGGGAAGTTAGTAAACCTATGTGTAGGAAAAGTGAACTCCATAATGGAACACCCACTCATATATTCTACTCCTGCGAGAACTTACAAGGAGAAAAAATAATACAACTATTACAACAACTGAACATCTCTTCAGTCAGACTAGTGGCCTATACAGAAGACACGGAACTTCTGGAACGGATGTAGATAACATGGGAAATAATACAAGTGCCTGGGCTTTCAAGCACAGCCCAATCAAATGTTTTAGATAAGCTTAAATGCTGGTCTTTAAATTGAACTTTCTGGGGCAATATTAAACTTTCCTTATATGCGCATCCCCGGGTATCCCCAAGTACGTCTAGCCAACTCATGTTAACCAGTCCATTTATATAGTAGATACTGTCAAAACTTTCAGGAAGCATTGAACACCTTATATTACATTACTAGCTCTTCGACTATATTATTAATTTGGACACTCCACTGGTTAAGTAGGTTGTGTTTTGTTTTTATAATCCCAGAAGTTATAATTAATTGAAAATTGAATACGTATCAAATTATCAGTTGCAGAAGCAAATATTGAAGATAACGCCAATGTACACAACGATTCGATCAGTCTACTCAATTAGTGCACTTCTAATTCACCAACGTCAGTGTTCTATTCACCAGTTATAAACAATGAAAGGAAACTTCATAACGTGTGCATTTTTAATAATAACTGTTTTTTCGGGATTTGTGACCAATTTGAAAATTTTAGTGGT
>CAJUYH010006792.1:0-19162 GCA_910591685.1 Galerucella tenella
TCCAATTTTTTGTTAGAACTATTAATATTCCTATCAGATCAAAAACTAAGAGCTTTACATAAGTTCCCGCTCTCACCAAAAGGGTTAAACTTGATTTTAAAATTTATTGTTTCCCGACACATCGCCACTTGACGACGCTTATTGTCAAAACTTCATCACCTCATATCGTCACAAACGTTTGTAAAAAAACCTTCTCTTTGAAGAACATTAGACTGAACATTAATTATATAAACATTCATATACGCACACATGTTGAGGTTCTATATAATTTACTTCAGCTTCTCAAAGCGGTATTTTTAGATATATGGACCCTTGACATCACGTTTGAAGTGCATAGGATGTTGGTGTTATTAATTAAAATATTGACATTACATGCACAGAGTGAGAAACGCGACTCTTTGATGGGAAAAATGGAAATACTCGATGTGTATCATGTCATTAACTAATTGATTCATTTTGAAATAAAAATTACATTCAATTTCGTGAAACTACCCAAGCAGCAGCAATATTATGTTTGCTTCTCTAATGAAGTGTTGATTTTCAATTAGATTTTCACTGAAAATATGAAGAAATGAGTAATTTGCCAAATCTACTATAATGGACCACCATGTATACATTGAAATAGTATCAAAATATTATTGCTTCAACTACTATTAGTAGATATATTTGTAATTTTGACAGAATAAGAGTTATAGAACTATGACAGAAGTTTGCCGGACCCTGTATGTATATGAAGTACGCTGTCCCTCCACGTTAACTGTTCCCCAAGAACCACAAGTTATTTTAAATTGCATCAAATTAATTTTCCACTATTAGTCAACGTCTTTTGTAACGTTAATTTAAAGAATTAGCGTAAGATGTCAGTAGATAATGTAGCTTGAAAGGAAGTGCGGGTTATGTGAGGATTACTATTTTACTATGCCGCAATTTTTTTTTATTTCTACATAATGCAGGGTGCTTCAGTATGCAGGAAAATATTTGCATCATATTTCAAAGTTGGCAAGACGTTTTTTGCAGAGCTCACGGTTCAACATCCTTTTATAAGATATATAATCAATAACTGGTGAGCTTGATCCTATTTTCCATTATGGTTTTCTCATTTTATTATAAATAAACTGTAATATTTATTATATAAACTGTTATTACAATAATTGGTATTTCACGATGAACATAATATTTAAAGTTTTATAATATTTACTCTGTACAATTATTTGATAAAATTATTTAAAAGACCGCTACAGGCTCTGGACACATTTAAATTCTATTTTTATTGGATAACTCGTGAATAATAATATTTACTTTAAAAATGTATCCTAACATACACTTAGCGTCATCTAGTGTGGAGTAGTCACATATTTTTTAACACATAAAGAAGGAACCATGATAAAACTATCGATTTCTTTATAAGTTGGGCTTTCCGAGTTGAGATGGAGCCAGGTGTCATTTTAAAAAATATATTCATTTAGAGTAAAGAAGAATCCGTCTTTTTGATATTTTTTATCGATTTGTAACTAAAATGGAAAGAGATCTTTCACAAGGTGTGAACGAGTAGAACAGATAGAGCCACAATGTTCATTTGGGAGAAAATGTTTGTAGATAATGTAAATTTAAAAAAATTCAAGAATACAGACTAAAGTGCGCCTGATATGATATGGAAAACTTTCTCAGGATAATGTATAGGTCTCCAATATTCACAATTTAATATATTCAATATATCCATCCATTTTATGCATATCTGCGAGTTGCGTACATTATTTTTTCTAGGTAGATTTTATTATATTTGAGTGATATTGACATGAACAAAATATTGGTATTCGCTTTTTGGTACCAGAAAACATATTGGGCTTCAAATTGCTTTTATTCAAACATTTCAAGATCGTTTCAATGATTTTAATTAGATTTAGAGGAAAATACTTTCAAAAATGAAACTTTTTTGATCCCGAGAAATCATTCTTTTGTTAGTAAATTATTCACACCAATTCCAGTCTTGACGAATTGTGATAATACGAAATGATTAATTTTAAGAATTCTGCCAAAGAAGCGATCTGTTAACAAAGGAATTTTTTTTTCCTATTTTTGATTACTCCTACACCTCTCAAAAGTTAGAAATAAACAGTTTGTTTTTTAAATTTCCTTTTTCCCCTGTCATAGAACTGTGGATCAGGTACATTTCACAAAGATTGATATCCTCACAAATAAAATTATCTTGTTTAACTAATAGGGTGTTCAAATAAAAGTAAATTATTATTCATGCATAACAGAAAGTTTATTTCAAAGAGACAAATTCAATGGCGCCTTATGCAATGAATTTTCATAGTTTAGTTTTGTTTTTGTCCCCAGCTAAGCAATCGTATTTCCTAAATTCAATAAAATTTTGACATGGAACATAATTATCATAAGATAGTATGTAGTAGATACCTATATTTAGGGAAAAAACAAGGAGTTCAGGATCAACAGTGAGCTGCTTGCATACAGTTTGGGTTTATCTGGAAAGACTTATAGGCTTGAACTTAGCTCTCGCCGTGTTACGTCGAAATTGGTTTTAGACTGCCAAAAAAGACTCTCCTCAATAGGAGAACTCAATAAAGTATTTCTGGTCTGGATCCCTGACCAGAACCTACAATTGGCATCGCAATAAGTTTTGCCAAACAAACACTAAATACCTGCAAGAAGAGCTTTAGACTTCTGGCATAATTTACCAGGATTGGTTCATTCAAAGGCTCTTATACATCCTTCGAAGTATGTCTAAAAAAACAAATGTTATACCATAGCAGGCATGACCTACGTTGTCTAACAGGCCTTTTAACAGGCCACTGTCATCTGAATCATCATATGCTAAGACTTGGACTGTCGAAAGATCCGACTTGCCGTCTTAGAGCATATAATTTGTGCCTGCCCCGCCTCGGCTCGAATCAGGTATCTGATGTTTGGAAGGGTCTCTCTCTCGCCCTCGGACCTGAAATATCATTCAGCAAATAAAATAATCGGCTTTGTTAAGAAGCTGAATTTGTTTGGTGGAATCTGAATAGGTGTGAGCCACAATAGACTCTTGTGAGTCGCAGTGGAGGGCCTTATAGACCCACTCACTACAAACCTTACCTAACCTAACCTTTAGACTTGAAACGTTCAAACGTTCGATTTTTATTTGATGTTCTCCATATGTATTAGTGAAAAATAATACAAAACATATATCTATTTAAATATTAGTTTCATAATAATTTATAAAATTCGGACACAATAACAGAATACATAAATAGTAGTAGAAAATAACCCTTCAACCAACCCATTTCTTACAATATTTACATTTAACTGTGATAGCTATCCACATATCATTATTCGTTTATCATCTTGGAGACTGGATATAAGGAGCACAAACTTATAGGAAAAATGTCGAAAAAGTGTCCAGCGAATAGCAATAAATAGCAGATACCGCGAGTACTACTACTACTACTAAATGTGCAGGCGAGCCTTGTCCTGGACAACTCAAGCCAAGGTTCCGACACTGAGGCCACTGGCGGGCCCATTGTGCCAATCCTGCTACCTAGTCATCCATGAAGCCGAGCCCTTCAATAAAGGCCACAACCTTTTTCAGTGGATGCCTGCTTGTGTCTCCAGGAGCCATGACAGTGACTCCGAAGATTCGCCTGCGTAATACAGCCCAGTGTGGACACTCTAAGAGAACATGAACTGACGTTTCATCAGTCATGCCGCAACCCCTACATAGGGAACTTTCCTCTACTCCTAGTAGAGTAAATAGAGGTTCAAAAACATAGTGAAGTAAGTGAAATAATGGTTTTTTAAGTGACTACTGTTTAGTTCTATAAATTTTTGAATGATTCACACATTCAATTTTCATTTGCTTACATCAAAATTAGAAAATGGAAAATGTGTTTGGGTATTGATTTGACAGCAAATAATTATACTTTCCATCTCCATTTTGATGAAAGTGATATTTTTTTCTTTCTTTCTCTTATATTTATGCCTTCTCAGGCGTCGGATTGGAGTTTTTCCTGAACCCATGTTTTCCATTCTTTTCTGTCCCTGGCTAATGCCTTCATCTCTCCCAATGAATTTCCTTTGTTCTTTCCAATTTATTCAATTTGGTCTATCCATTTCCTCCTGGGTCTTCCTCTTTGTCTTTTTCTTGATATTCCCATCTCCATTACATTTCCCGCTATTCTATCTTGCTTCATTCTTACTAGGTGGCCAAACCAGTTCAATTGTTCCTTTTTAATATTTGATATTATTGAGTCTTGGTTAGTTATGCTTCTGATTTCTTCGTTCCTTACTTTGTCTTATTTCGTTTTTCCTGCTATTCTCCTTAAATATTTCATTTCCATTGCATTTATTTTTGTTTCATGCTTTTTCTGCAGTACCCAGCTCTCACTGGCATAAGTTATAGTTGGTACTGTAATTTTGTTGTATATTTCCATCTTTGTATTCATATCAATGTATTCATGGCTTGGTAATTTTCGATTTAAGGAATAATATAATTTGATCTGTTATCAAGTTCTGCGTCTATTTTCCAATCTTCTGTTAAAATACTTCCTAGGTAGTTATAGGTTGTTACTCTTCCTAATGTTTTGTGATTACATATGAATTCCTCGTAATCATTCCCCTGTTTTTCATTTACTATCATTACTTTGGTTTCCTCTGTATTTATTGTCATGGAAGTGATATAAAAATGTATTAACAACACATCAACCCCCTCTGACCCTCCAGCTATACTAGCGCCACCAATTTTCCCCATATGAACAAACACTATTTATATATCTTATATCTAGTATCCCTGTTCATCAGGAACAAGCTAGAAGAATGAACGAAGTCTATCGACAACTTCATATTTACATTAGTGACGTATATGCATTATAAGTTGTATAATTTCAGGAAATTTCCTCTTCCTATCCTCTCATCTTTCTTCGCTTATTAAGACAGATACAAAGACATGTCATTATAGAAAATTTCTGGAACCAAACAGGTTTTCAAATGATGATATCAAGCTTATTTTGCGATTTTCTGGAATAATGATAATTGTAGATCTGAATATAACAGTAACGCCCCCTAGGGGTGACATTTTTAAGATGAACATAATTTCAAGCAATTTATCTTGGCATTTTTTACTAGGGTTTGTTCAACCATCCTTTGCCGTTACGTCACACATTGTCCAGCTCGCTCTCTCATTCATGAAATGGACGTCACTAACTTATTTCTTATCTAAGGTCGACATACATTTTATCTGCTACTTTTGAAAGCTCAGTTGTCATATTTTGAAAACAGTTCTTAACATATGTCATTGATTATAATTTTGAGGTTAAGTGTAAAACAACATTCAACTAATATAAAACAAACGTAAAACAGCAGAATACGTCACCGATTATGACGTAACTGCAAAGGATTGTTGAACAAACTATTAATATTTCTTCCAAAAACCTGGGATAAGTCTCTACTCCTCTATTAATTTGCTACCCTATACAATTATCGAATTGATTAAATTTAACTAAACATCCTTCAGGTGCATCCTTTAAATTGCATTTATCATGCCACTCAACTTTATCCGATTGTGAAAACTTTCTTTGCATGTCGCCACGATTTATAATAATTCTATGGCTTGACAGAATGGAAAAAGCGACAAATGTTAATAATATAATCGAGGAAACGATTTCGTACTATGAATAATGGGGTGGTATTACATCAACCCTCTGTCAAACCTTTGTCAAGATCCTTTCATGTCGCACTTACACAAAACCAATTCAACGTATTTTGCACCGGAGAACCAAGAAAATAATGTACCGCTTGTAATTATTCCAGCTCAGAGATGTATGAGATAGAATTGATCAGAGGCGGACCGAGTAGTTGAGGAAAATTAGAACATCCATCATATTTCACAAAGAAAGGAGATGTGATCCCGTATATCTTACAGGTTTTTCTGTAAGTGGGAGAGAAAGTTTTCTACAAAAATAATAAGAATAATGTTGATAGTTTCCCATTATCGATGCGTTAATGGCCAATCCGTTCCTGTTCGAATATGAGGGATGAGCTGGAATAGCTCGCCAACGGAGGAACGAATTTTTTAAACTAATGCATTATGCATCAGCTATCGATCCGTGGAGGTGTTAAAACCGATGAATTATAAAAAGGGAATATAAGATCCGTTTCGTATATACTCATACCTGTAATTTAGAGTCATCTATCTTCCTTCTAATGGATTATCGATAGAGAGAAAATTTTCTAAAACTGAAGTGTATCCCCTAGGGATGATATATACTACAATAGGTTTTACGGTTGCAGAAATTATAACAATTATCCAAATTTTAATGTTTGTTTTAATCAATATACCGGATGCTGCTACAAAAGTTAAATTTATTGGTTGATTCTGAGGTTTTTGAAGTTGAGACATATGGGAGAAAATATTTACATTATGGTCAATTGAATTAATAAAAAGCAACCACATGGAGTTTATTCAAATTTGACAAATATAATGAAATTTTAACAATAATAGAGAGTTATTTGAAACACGAATTTACTGCCTTGCAGTAATTGTGATGACCTTGAATAAATAGTGCTCGACCTTAAAAAATACTTAAAATTTGGAGTTATTGAAGCATAAAACTCTATAATGACATTATATTAAAGCAGGTACATTGTTTTTAAAAATGTTACCCTACTTTTTTCAAGTACCCACATACGTTTCATCTTCATCGGAAAATATTTATTACTATTCCCATTTCATATTCAGTTTATTGATTTTTATTGAGTAATACTATTCGGTTCACATTTTTTGAACTTTAGATCTTCACGTCAGGTTAGGTTTGAGCGACCAGGGGTCACGACGCAAAAGATCTGACCGTTACGTTACGTTATGTTACGTTGCTTCGTTATGTGCCTTGCTTGCGCGCGTATGCTCTATCCTGAGTCTCTCTCCTTCACGAAGCAGCGATTCATATGCTTCGGCTGGGAATCGAACCCAGGCCGCCCGCGTAGCAGGCGAGCATTCTACCACTGAACCACCGATGCTACAATCCAATTCTATGCAAAGCTGGTATTCGCAGTGCTGATGATCTACTTGAATTTGTTCGGATACATTTTTACTTTTATTTCCATAATTTTTTTGCGCGATTGATCTTTTTTGTTTATTTACAGCATCGGTTGTCAGGACGGTAGGTTGTGTTTACTGGTTTCGGAGTTTAACACGTCGGTAAGTGATTTACTTACCGTTCAGATATCGAAAAGTAATAAATAGAAAAACAATGTCACCAAAATGCAAAATATATTTCAAACTGATCGAAAAGTATAAATGTCACTTTTCGAAGAAATTTAAATTATTTTATTCGGAATTTATTTCGATACGATCTCGCAGAAAATGGTATAAGCATCTCGGACGTTAAGGGTAATTACAACGTTTGCATGTAGATTCCTCTCGTGAAATTGGACAAAATGATATGAGGATTAAGGGGTCTAGCACATTTACTTTTCGAAATACAGGGTGTTGAAATTTTGAAAACTTGAATGTTTTAATTGGATAACTTTAAAATTGATCGATAAATTATTGATTTGACATTTGGCAGGTTGTTTTCAAATGTAAAAGGGCATATCTGATAGAAATAGTAGTTTGTGCAACTATAGTGTGGATATGATGGCCATATCGCACGAGGACGAAGTTTAAGCACGACTCCGTAGGCGGAGTGCTCAATCGTTCAAGTGCGATATGGACAGTCCACACGAGTCGAACAGCATATTTTTTCTACGACCCACTTAAGAGAAATCTTGGGAATAAAAATTTCTATAAACTGTAATATAATTTCAAATTAGAAATTTAAAAATTCAATTTCATGTTTCCACCAATTTTTTGTGGTAAACGTACAGTTCTTGAATGTCCAATTTGTATAATTCTACGGTTTCCCTTCTTCGAATATATACGATGCAGTTATAAGTAGATGTTGCCAGTCGGACTCTCTCATGAAGGGTACCGTACCATTATCTATAATAATGAATATTCTGCTAAGTATTTCAAACGTCTACCTGTTGTCGTTATTAATATCAAGCAGAATAATTATTTAGAAATAAAATTAACTATAAAAAAAACTTCTTCACAGGGAATCGAACCCGGGTGTACCGCGTGAGAGTCTGGTTTCACCGAGGAATATGCAAATTGTCTATCTATTACGTCAGATGTATTACATAATTCTTACTTCAAAGGAACTACAGTTCCTACCGTGTGTCCCGCGACACGTTCTACCTTTTTTAGTATTGAAACTAATTAAGGATGGCAAATATTCTACAAGTAGCTATTTTGGCAGACAACAACGATAAGGATGAAGTACATCGTTCTATTTGACGGGGAGAGAACGCATAACTTAAAACTGTGGAAAAAGTTAGGTTGAGTCCAGCCCAGTTGTGTCACAGATGACACAGATCACCTATAAATTGTGACATATGAATATGAAACATCAAATAAAGTTGGGATAGTGCCCTGCAGTAATCGCGCATGAATAAGGAGGAGCACTAACCTTAATAATGTTTTCCTTATTTTAAACATCAAATGCACATGCATACATGTCACTATAAGGACAGCACTATTACTGCTTGACCTTATGAAAGCTCCAATAATTCTTCAAGAGTATATTACACACCAAGGTGGAAAGAGTTTCATTACCGTCGCTGCGCGTAAGCTATTAACTCGGGACAAAAATGAATCTTCCTACCGAGGTTTGTATACTATATTATATATTATTCACAACCATTATATCCCGATCAAAATTGATAAATCTTTGTTTCGTTCTGAACACACCTGAAATATTACATTCGACAACTACTGTCACCAATATAAATAAATTTTAGATAAGTTCGGATGAATATTAAGTTCGCGACTATTAAATCAAGAAATAATTGATTTATTGTACCCCTCCAGAAATAAGTATCGTGATATTTATCAATGTGTTATATTTTTGAAGATAAAAAGTAGGTATTCATCTGAAATAGATTAACCATCACATTATTTTAGAGGGTGGAAAGTCAGGGCTCGAAGTGATCGATGAGGGCGGGAAAGGGAAGGTGTGTAAAATGACACTTTCTAACCTTCAATGACGTTAGTAATGACAGCATTACATATAATGGTTGTGAATAAATGTATGAAAAGTATATATCACTGAAGGCTTGAGCACGGTCTTGGAAAAATTGACTTAAAGCTGTAAGCATTTGTGCACTATCTTCAATATCGTTCGGCGTAGGGACAGGTACTTTGTATATCTGATTTTCAACGCAACTTGAAAAAAATCAAGTTCATTCAGCTCTGGTAATCTTGTGGCTTGATAACTGTTCCTGCTTGTCCAATCCACTTTTCAGGAAACATATCATCCAATTAAGTTTAACTGAATAAAATCCAATGCTTTTCTCTAATTATAATCTCCACTAAATTAGTGATAAACAGACTTATCATCCATTCAGATTATCAAAAATACTATTCGAATATTGACACATAATATACTCGCATCATGTACTTCCATTTAGCGTTCTTTTTACATCCCATTCAATTCCTCTCTCCACTGAACGACCGATGCCATTATCACACTGTTATGATAATTGTTTAATAGTCCATATATTTCCAATTAACTCAGCTTATCATCTGTATTGTTTATGAACCGTTCATGCATCCAATAACAACTATATTACACACGTTACGCTGTGTGTTCTTCACCTCACACTGTTGTATCCATTCCCTCCATTATGATTGCACCTTCTTACATTAAATGAATTCTGACAGAAGGTTTTATCCAACTTTTATCATCACTGCTTTCTTTAATTGGGAACATTTCTTACTTAAAATGTGCTCTCAAAAATAATACAGGAGCGTGTCATTTCATTATATTGGAAAGATCTTGTAGGATTAAGACAATAGAGGGTATTACTGGGAGACTTTTATCGGGTGAAAACAAATAAATTACTAAGCTAAAGTGAAAGTGCACTAAAAGTTTCAACAGCTGTCCTAGTGAGATACTGTCACCTGGATTGTCACTCTAAAGAGGTCAAAATAGAGGAGCAAGAATGTAGATTCTATAGAATGGAAGAAGAAACCTCAACCTGGAAGACTATTGGATGGAAGAGGGACACTTATCAAAACTAGGGTCTCAGGATTACACCAAATTCTTCGTGGAAAAGGGGTCTAAAATATTTTACTAGCACCCTAGATCTTCCATTGGAACGAAGTGGAAGAAATCGATTTTAAAAATAGAAGTAACTTGTTAACTTATGTATCTAATAAATTCATCGACAGAAAGCGTCTGAAATTCGCACACTAGGTACATGGAAAATAAAATAGGATGATTTTCGCACATATAACCGATTGATTTACACTTTTGGGTACTTTTATGACTTTATATGTTTAATAAAAAAACATTTGGAGCTTAGTATACTATCGACTATATACAAACATTTCGCATAACAAACATCAATAGGATCAGTTTAAATAAACTGAAACCGCCAAAATTCCTGCAATAAAAAAAGCATGGAATGCATCCGTTGATTTATGCGAATGTGGTATTTAAATTGAAATTTGGATTTATTGATCTTCACCAATACACAGGTGAAGCTATTTTTTTTTCGACACAAAAAATAATTTATGATTTTCCACTCGAATGTACCATCATCGATTAATCTTCACGGAATTGTAAAATTTTTATTAAAAATAATGCCGGACTTTAAACACGTAACCAGAGCTCCAGCCATATATCTACCTGGAAATAATTCATTTTCAAATATTTGGGATTGATGGGTATCTCAATTAAAGCTTATTCAATTAGTTACCCGTTGTTAATTAGAGATACTATTTAACAAGATTAATTTTCTAACCGTACTAACCCGAATTGTACCTTGGTGAAGGTCTATATCAAGAGGAATTAAGTGAGGGGTTACGGGATATTAAATATTCTTGCGAAGGGTATAGGTATCGTATTTATTGAGTTACCGTTGGTATTGTAGGTGAACTTTCCGCTAGAAGTCAGCCAAATGAGTGCAGGAAAAACAAGATAATGCTATTAGAACGGTTTTATTCCCAAAATTGAATCGTACTGTTCCAAAATCCATATATAATAATAATATGTTACCGTGAAAGACCGAAATCTGGTGAATGTCGAGATACACCGGTGAATGTCAACATTCTCAACGTTGCTTGACGTATGCCCGAAATATTCTTGAAATCTCATTATTTCTAACTTACACCGGCGATTGTCGACATCCAGGATGCACTCACGGTGTATGTTGGAAAGAATTTTTTTTTTAAATAAAAACAAAAAAAATTCATAGGTCTTTATTTATTAAAATAAAATGGGAAAATGACTTTGTTGAACTCAAAATAAACAGTAGAACATAAAAATATAGAATATAAATAGAATATAAAAAATAAGGAAAATATCTTATTTATTGCAACAACTTAAAATACCGTGGCACTTCGAATTGCACAAAAGTTCCTTGCTTTTACAGCTGTACTTGGTCGTAGAACACTTCCTATTGCAGTTACAACGTGTATAGTCTTGCCCTCTACTTTTTGAATTAGCAGAAGCTGCTTCTCTTAGGGACATTTCTTTTGTTGAAACTTCGTCCATGGAAAGTAACTTTTCTTTACAAATTACGAACTGATTAGGAGTGAAAAGCTGCTTCAAGGTACCATTTTTGTTAGCTAATCTATACGTCTGAATCCTCTATTCCAACAACAACCGCTAACACATTTCGAGGGTCTGTACGACCACGGTCGACATCAGGGACTTGAATTCTTACGGTATCACCAATTTGGGCAGGAAGAAACTTTTTTTGAGGTTCGCAGCATTTTTGTTGCTTGAAGTAGAAGATTATTTTCAGCAGCTACTCTTTTTAAATAAATTAGCTCGTGTTGTTCAGTTAGTGCTTGAGATAAAGATGTGTAAGGTGGCGGATCAGTCAGTGCTTGAGATGAAGATGTGCTAAGTGGAGGATCAGTCAGTGCTTGAGATGAAGACGTGTCAGGCTGCGGGTCAGTCAGTGCTTGAGATGAAGACGTGCCAGGTTGCGGATCAGCTCCAATGGTATTTTCATTATCCATGTCTGTTTCAACATAAGCTTCTAGCTGTTCTTCGGTCTCGATGTTTGGAATTTGCCCGCGAGGAAGTAATGACGATGTTATACCCCTTTTTGGTTTAACGCCAAACAGGGCTTCATAGGGACTCTGGCGTATTCCTTCGTGATAAGTTGTGTTTTTGGCGAATTGGACAAACGGCAAACCTGACCACTTGTTTAAATCATTGTCTTGCATCCAAGCAGTTAACATATCTTGTATGTCCTGATTGGCTCTTTCAACTGAACCTTGTGCTTGACTGTGACGAGGCTTTCTGTGCACTATTTTAACATCTCTCCACATAGCGCATAGCTCAGATGTGACTCGATTACTGAGCTTTCTGCCATTATCCGAATGCAATATAGCGGGAGCACCAAATGTTGAAAAATTTTGGAGCAGATGATTTGCTACTACTTGCTTTTCAAAGGTCGTAACTGGACAAATTTGGTTAAATGATCTTGATATACCATTATAAACTTGTAAACTTGTCTATCAAGTCGACTTGACATCTAGAGTTCAACTCGGAACTGAGCATTGGTTTCACAACAATACCTTTTCTAGGCGCACTATGTTTCATTTTACATTGTTCACATAAATTTAAATACAACATTACAGCTTCATAAGTGATATTTTTGTATCTAACTTGCAATTTTTTAGGCATTCGTGTTCTTCCTCCACGGCCTGTTCTTATCTGAGTTTCAGAAAGTGTTGTAAACAACTCATCATTAGTGACATCATACTGGATATTTGTTCCTCCTGGTTTTAATGGCACAATTTACTTTTCTTCATCACTAACTTTTAAAATGTCAAAACGTTTCAAACGTCTGTAACCCAAAGGTGTACTACACTTACTTTTAGCAGAAATTACTTCAGAAACGATTCTAGAGTACATTTCTTGTAAAAAATAAAAACAATTGTCCTCTCGTTTACTTCCAATTAAGGCATGTAACTTTTCAAAAAAATTATCACGATTCACTGTAGTAGCCATTGAATACAAATTATAATTCCTAATAAGAAAATTAAATAAGGTAAGGGAGCGCTGTCAAACGTTGTGTTAGACTGACGAAGACAAAACTAACTGAAACAAGGAGCTAGAACCGTCTTAAAACTTGTCGCGACCTGCAGTGTCCGAGGTTCACCGGACCTCATTTGTGTTTGTCGACATATACCAGTGAAAGTCCGAATGTATAATAGAATTAAGAAATGTTCGGACTCTCATCAAGGCATTTGACATTTGTCGTTATCCACCGGCGAATGTTGACATTCACTGCTTTCGATCTTTCACGGTAACATATACAAGACAAAAATTGTATGAAACCAACCTTTACATAGTGTTTTACTTTTATCCAGGCACAAGACAATCCATAAAGCCGAATAAAATCTCCTTTCTCTGAAACAGAAACTCGTTTGTGTAACAAAAGACCAAAACATTTTTTTTTGTTTATCCTGGCGGGACGCTATATGGAATTTTATTCGACAGTTCGCTGGGTCGCCTGAACGACCAGAAAAACGTCACTGACAGGTCGGTCATATTGTTGTGGATGGCACATGGAATATTCTATTCAGTTTACAGACGTAAGAAATCTTCTTTTCGATTTCCGGCTGATTTAACGAAGTGAATTCCTCTGTGCACCTGAATCTGCTGCTCTTAAGTCTGTTGAATGCTTTTTCCGTCGTTTGGAATTTCAATTATCACTCAATTCAACTCATAGACAGTTTACTGACTGCGCCATGTAAAATTTATGAAGTTTTTACCATTCAAATAAGACATATATTACAATTACATTGTTCAAAAAAGTCTGTCTGACAACCAAGCTGTAAACACACATTCCAAAACAGATACGGTTCGACTCCAATTGATCGGCTGCCCTCCAGAATAATGTTTCTGCTCAACTAGTTGATTTTTGTCGTTTTTCCAATCATTATGTAAATTAAGCAGTTCAAAACGAAATTGGACACGTACTTGCCATCGAATATGTGTCATCGACACTGAACATTGACTCAAGGAGACAGGGGAAGTCAAGGTATCTTCGAAGAAAGAAGGAAGTTGTATTTATATTATCTAAGAATAAATTACAATGCTGCTTCTGCATATTCAAGGTCAAAGCTATTTACTACAAAATCGGAAACAAGAAGTAAGAATTAACAATTATGAAAGTGAAGAGCGAACAGTTATTTGTGGAGTTCCTCAAGGAACAGTACCTTTGTTGTTTATCATATACCCAAATAATCTGTTTTACTAAAAAAAAAATGATAAAATAATAAGTTTTGCTGATGAGTCTGTCATATTTTATAGCGATGATAACTGGTTTAAATTAAAAACTAAGGTCGAAAAACCTTTAGAAAAACTTAAGGAATGGTTTGACGACAGACTCCTAACCATAAACTTCGAAAAAATATTTTACATACCTTTTAGCTCCCAAGAAATTTCTCTCCCAACTTTCGATCTAATTATCCAAAATAACATGAAAATTAATCCAACGAGAAAAATTAAATGTCTATGGATAATTATTGATAGTAGTCTGAAATGTAATGCTCATATTGATTATTTATTGAGAAAACTTAGTACAATAGTTCATAGATTTATACAGTTTTCAGATATTCTTGATTTAAAGCAAAAAATTATAGTATACAAAAGTCTAGTAGAGTCTCACCTAAGATACGGAATCCTAGGTCGGGGTGGCGTATGCAGAACTTACTTGAACCCACTTGAGGTTCTCCAACGAGGGTTTTTAAAAATAATTCTCGGTAGAACCAGAATGTGTTCTAGTAATCAATTATACAAGGAAACAGAGGTTTTTGATTGTCGTCAACTATTCATATATTACGAGGCATCAGAGTATCTATGTTTTACCTTTAATGTTAAAATCTGTGGGACAAAGAGGATTTGCTCACCTTGGACCTAAAGTTTAGAATTTCTTTTCTCAACAACAAAGCTGCAAAATAAATGACAAAAATATCAAAAAAGAGCTCGAAAAGTTACTAACAAAATTATCAAGACAAAAAATACAAAATTCACTAGGTTAATATTTGATGTAAAAATATTGGGAAATTGTCGGGTGAATTAATTCATATCTGTATAATTTTAATTGTGTTTCCATAGAAAACAATAACAGTGATTCAGTCCTGAGACGTGTAAAATCGGTCGTTACGCCTTGGAGAGGTAACCATCTAAGTCGACTTAATGAGGTGACTCTTTCACGATTACGACTGGGACACACTAGGTTAACTCATTCATTTCTAATGACCAATACAGAACGTCCCAAATGCGATACATGTGACGAAATATTATCTGTGAAACACATATTAATAAATTGCAGCAAATATAATCTGCAACGCCAAACACATGATATCCCTATTAACCTGAAAGAGTTGCTTGGTGAACATTCTCCAATAGACAGGCTAAAAAGTTCCCTAAGGATATCGATGTTTCAAATTGTATTTAGTAATTTAGTTTAATATGATTGATATATTGTTCAAAATTTTGTACTTGCTTAATTTTTAAGTTGCAATTACTGTATAGTTCCGATATTGTTCAGTCGCTAATAACCTTTTGGTGGATGCGACTAATTTTTCTCAATAAAAAAAAATAACTTTGTTATTATATATATTTTTCATTCCTATTTCCTTGTACTTACATAATATATAGATAATTTACCTCGTCAGTTATTCTTCTTTATCCACTAGGTAAATCTATGCATCATTTTCTGACTGTATTTCATATCAAATGGTGTATAAATTATTATTATTATCATTCCAATAATGCACTTGCTCAGCACTTGCTGGTAATGTTCACCTATCCCGAGCGTGTGTAAACGCAAATGGGATTAGGCTCGGAAGTCACATATTTAGAAATTTACGGACAGTGTGACAGGTATTTAGAATGGCAGCCTTCTGCAGATCGATGTATGTATTTTTGTGTAGACCTAATTTGATAAGGCTATCTTGTAGAGTTTTGGGAATTAGTCCCGTAGATGAAACGATGATCGGTACCACCTCTATTTTCTCTGCATGCCACATCTGTTTTACCTCAATTGCAAGATCGGTATATTTTGCAATTTTCTCGTTGTATTTGTCCAGAATATTGTTATTATTGGGTACAGCAACATCCACCAGATAAACCGAGTTAGCTTTTTTATCCACAACTACAATATCAGGCCGGTTATTCGTCACCCGTCTATCGGTGATAATTGACCTATCGTAGTATAGTCTAAAATCAGCATTCTTCAGCACCGAATTCGGATGGTACTTGTAATATGGGGTGTAGGTGTTCACTGATCCAAATTTGTTGGCCAACTTCTGATGGATGATGTTGCAAAGTTGATTGTGCCTGCGTAGGTAATCAATGTTAGCTAAGGCTGAACATCCCGACGTAATGTGTTGTATCGTCTCTGTTGTTTGTTGGCACCTTCTGCACTTGTCCGTAGCGATGTTTGGATCTTTCATGACAAATTTCTTGTAATTGTTGGTATTAATCACTTGGTCTTAAATTGTCATCATAAATCCTTCTGTTTCTGGAAATAATGTTCCATCAGATAGCCACTTATTTGATGCTTCCTTGTCGATATGAGGTTGATTGAGGTCGTGATGATGTCGACCATGAAGCGCTTTCTGGGCCCACTCCACCTGTTTGTCAGAATCTGTAACGATTCCAAGTCTCATATCAGGGCTTACAAGATTTAAGGGGGAGTAGTTTTTATCTGCTTTTGCGACCATCTCATGCAATTCAGATGTTTCAGCCTTGGCAATGAAGAATTCTTGGAGTCTAGATATTTGTTTGTTATGTAAATTAGCTATGTCCACTAAACCTCTTCCTCCCTCTCTTCTTGGCAGTGTTGTCCTGATAACTGATGATGTCGGATGGTGACATTTGTGTTTGGTCATCATGGTACGGGTTGTTCTTTGAATATCCTCCAGCTCTGTCTTTGTCCACTTCAGAATTCCAAATGAGTATGTCAGGATCGGTATGGCGTAGGTGTTAGTTGCTTTTGCTAGATTTCCTGCGTTCAACTGGGATTTCAATAAAGTAGTAACCCTTTGAGTGAACTGGCTCCTAATTTTGATTTTTGCTTGCTTTTGGTCTAATAGCTTAGCTTGCTGGAATCCTAGATATTTGTAGGTCTCGCCATTTTGCATGGCATTTATAATATTCCCATTGGGTAGTAACACATCTCCGTTAACGATTATTATTATTATTAATATTATTATAAATAACTTTTTCCACCTGATCTCTAGTTGAATCCTCCAATTTACTAAAGATTCCGTCATCTTTTCCCAATAATATGGTGCAATATAAATATTTTCCCATGTTTCCTCTACGTACAAATAGTACAAATATTGTCATTACCCCGTTTTTTTTAAATAACAAATGTTTGTTTTTGGTAAACAGCTGGTTATAAATGCGTTAACATTAACGTATTCCAAGGGGAGCTTTCTTCATGTAAATGATAATTCTAAACCGACATATGGTTCGAAACACTTTGAAGTTGTAACCATAAAGCAAAACTTGAAGAGAAGCGGAATACAAAATTGTTGCGTTGTGTGTAAAAGACACACAAATCGCGATATAGCGACAAGGACTACATCAGGCTAACTGGCAGTGGCGGATTCGAAAGGCTCCCTAGAAGTAAATTATATTTCATAACTTTTGAACAAATTTTAAAACATTTCGAATGGGATTGTTGGTGTTTATAATGAAGTATGGAAGGGTTTGCCTTGCAGGGGGTCGGAATAGTTTTTCCAAAATAAGTATATTTTGTGGAAATACTATTAAGTAGGATTTAAGCTTTCAGCTTTAAAGATCCTGTGCTAACTTTTGGTAGAAGCCTTGCATCATAGTGCATCATGAGGGGATTGCAGGGAATGAAATAGCAGACCAGCTAGCTGAAGGAGGCTTTAAAGGGGCCTTCACAGGTCCAGAACCGCTTCGTTAAATCAAAAAGTAGTACATAAAAGAGGGAGTCTGGAACTGGCTAGTTCAGGAACACCAACTCAAATGGAGGCTGACACAAGGACACCCCCATACTAAGAATCTACTGAATGAGTTAGACAAGGAACTCTCGTCCAGGTTCCTGAACCTGGGTAAAAAAAAATTGTAGACAGCTACCGACCTGGTGACTGGACACTATACCCTGAGAAAGTATTTGCAACGAATGGGCAAAGTTAGTGAACCTATGTGCAGAAAATTTGAACTTTTCTGTGAAAAACCTACTCACATACTCTGCTTCTGTGAGAACTTATAAGGACTTAGACAGAAGCACTTTGGACTGAAAATAACACAACCATCACAACAGCTGAAGATCCCTCCAGATAAATTGGTGGCCCATATAGAAGACACGAAGCTTCTGGAATGGTAGTAGGTAGTTAACATGGGTAATGAGAGCCAGCTAAAGTGCCCAGTCCAAACGTATGAATAGATGAGTAAATGAGGAATATTTTGTGGAAATACTGTTGAATGGGATCCAAGCTTTGAACCTCGAAGATCGTGTGAAAACTTGGTGGAACCTTGCATCATAGTGGTTTCATGGTTTCAAGCATTTCCAAGTAACACAATAAGCATCGAAGTAGATTTAAAATCGACTTTTGTGTTGATCTTGAAGCTAATAAGCAACTGAAACCATCCACTAGAGCTTCTACATATAGCATTCATTACGTAATCGCTGCCTAAAGGGAGCGCGCGATTTGGCCTTAAAGTAGATTTGATAGCTTATTAGCAATTCAACCTGAAGGCCTAAACAGCCATAAATTGGCACCAAAAGAGCATTTTATTAGATTTGATTGCCAACACTGGCTGTCAAAGCGATATAAAGGAGCAGTCGTTTGGTCCAGATATGGCTTTCAACGCTTTGAATGATCACGTGCAGTTTAACATTTTTCGTGAGAATGTAATGAAGTTTTGTTTTGGATGAATATTAGATTGATATTGGAAATTTATGCCAACAGTTATGTAAGTGTTCACAAAAACAAACATCGTCAACTGTGGTGGCAGAGATCTTTCCTTCAATATATAATATGACAATTATCATTGTTTTTGAAACTGGAAAATATCATTGTGAACCATTAGAAATCTCTGCAAACCTT
>CAJUYH010006793.1:0-13190 GCA_910591685.1 Galerucella tenella
CAACCAACCAGTAAAGAACCTATATGAGCTAATACAGGGAACGGATTAGCTGAATAGGCTGTAGTCAGAACATTAGAAGAAACCACAATACGCCCAAGAGGCTGAGGTGGTGCCGGCGAAGAGATGGCTTCTTTAAAAATATATAAGTATATAATATATACATGGTTATAACCCTTTCAGCAGATGGGAGCGAAACGAAAAACGATGTTTAAAAATACTTTTCGATGTAGCCAAGTCAAACAAAGAATAAAAAAAACATTATTTCTTTTACTTGAAAAATTGCTTTAATGTGTGGCACTCGATTTTTTTTGCCTTTGGCGGCGCCTTCAATAAAGCTTTCTCCTTCTGAACCTATCAGATGAAAAAAACCAAACCCCCCCCCATGAAAAAGCTATAGCTACGTGACTGGAGCAAGAGGTACTACATACTCCCCAAACCAAAATGGATCCTCCTCCAAATAACGTGGTGTTTGAGTCTTTCTTTTCGGTAATCCATGGTCAATATAGGACCCGGGAAACGATCTTAGGTCTTAAATTGGAATATTTTAAGCGAAATAACCCTGTATTGGGTGCTTTACCAATACACTTATTTAAAAATAATAGAAAATGTTCTTGAAAATCTCTCCTGTCTGTTTCTTATTGTCTGACAGCACGCGAAAAGGTCACAGATGCTAGTCAGGTAGTAAACCATAAGCGTCACCGTTCATCTAAGGAATTTATTTACTATTTAATTTTATACCTGATCTGATATATAAAGGTAATATGAATCTAAATTCGGTTAGTTAAAACAACTTGATAATTTCCAAGAAACATTACAATAGGGATTGTCCTAATGACTACTTAGAAATTTTGCAGGTATATACGGTGAAACTTGGTCTCGCCCAAATTTGTATAATTTGTTTTGCTCAGAGTCGCTTACGTTCCATAAGTGTTAACTGTGTTGTGAAAAATGTCTTCAAGTTTCACCCCAGTAAAGTGTAAGAGCGTGCTTAGCTTACAAACGAAGACTGTAGTGTTAAATGTGCATATAATTAAATAAGCAGAATACACTAATATCGTAATCTCCGCCACTGCCGCAATATTTATCGTTTATCCGGCATTGTTCAGTTTTATTACCATATTGTATTTTGAGCTGAAACAGGGATGTATAGATAACCAATACAGACACCTACTTGTTTTGCATTAGAATTTTAGTATTTACTTGTAAAATTCTTAGGATCACTCTGTAAAAGATACATTTCTATTTGAATATTTAATGAGGCTACTGTGCTATCAGACATTAAGAAATAGAGTTTAATAATATTCTCGTAAAATAAATATAATTAATTAGTCAACCCATCAAGATATTTTCTGGGTAATGAGCTAGATACAATCAAGTCAGTATATAGAACAAGAGCTAGTTGGTAACAAAGCTTTACTTATCCTCAACCTCCCACTGAAATTTCTCTCGTTTCTCTATACATGCTTCATTAATGTTACATCATACATCACCTGAAGGGTTTTTAGGGAATGAGAATGTACGGTACAAGCTGCATTTTGAATATTCATGATATGTACGTCTTTATGTCCTTATCTAAGATAAGGTGAAAATGCTAATAATATACCACTTACCGTCAGATTTATACAAAAATATTTCCCAACATAGGTCTGATTTTATATACAGGGAGTTCTAAAGTAATTAGAAAAATTGTTTTTGTTCAATTTTAAATTTTGAATGTTTTTAACGATAATTAGATACAGGGTGTTGACTGTGAGTGAAATTTATCTTCACACCCATGCCCCCAGAGGTCACCTGAACACTCTTTACAGCGTGGTAACTAAAATACCAATACAAAAGCGATGATAAGCTGGACACACTGTATAATAAATTATTTTGAAGTTTAATGTTATTAAAATTATCTAATGCACATTTCAGTACAGTCCAAAATATGAGCGTATATTCATGATCCTATTTTTTGCGTGAAGTAAATCAAATTTCAAGACCGTCCGTATTTCCGAAAACATTGAATCATCCCCGGATACAGTTTCCTATATAACCGACTTTTTGGACGTTTACAGTCCCACCGCCATTTGTTTTAATTACCGCACGGGAAACAGAGAAATCAGTGGTTTTCCTCGGCACTGTAAAAATTTCACCAAAGAACATTCATCACTTCGGTTTTTCCCCCCAAAACTTCCTACATCTCTTCGTTGGTGAAATATCGCTTGACGCCTTCAAACAAACCATTTTATTTTTAGTTAAATACGGTTTCACCTTCAAATAAATAAGATTGAAGATAATTGGTTTCGGGGAAGTTATTTATATACCGTGCGTCCCAAAATTAACTACTACAACGGAGTATAAGTGATTTACAGAAGCTTTTAAAATGTATACCGAGGATTTTAATAAAAACTATCCCTAACCTAACCCCAGATAATTCTGATAACTTTTCTCACTCGTACACTCTGAAAAAGGATTGTTTGGTTGAAGTAAACGTATTTGTTTGAAAATGATTTGTTTAGAATCAACAATTTGTAATAAATGCAAGAGAATTGAGTGTTCAATTAAAAAATTCAAATTGTATGAATTGAAATTATAAATTGTTTGCAATTACTATTTGGATAACTTTCTTCCAAATATTGCAATTATTTAACTTAAAGAATTTTCATTTACGCTGAAAACGGTTGGTTTGAATTGAACAATTACATTTATTTAATAAAAATTTTATAATAATAACAAATGTTGTTCAACTCAAAGCAATAGGTGTTGAATGAAGAAATTTGAACTGTTTAAATATAGATTATGAATTGTTTGAAATTAAAGTTCACATTTATTTGTTTCAAATATGGCAATTATTAAATATAAAGGAAATATTTGTTGGAAATGTATAAATTTGTTCAAATCAAAATATAAAATTCTTATAGATAATGAATCATTGCTTTGAAAGTATAGATGCCAAAATGTTATTCTACATTGTTGCATATAATCGGTTCAAATAATATATTTCTTTGAAATTAAAAAACATTTCTAAATTCTTTGTTTTAAAGAAATTAAACACCCAATCACGAGCATTGAAACGTGAAAACCTCACCCCTCTTGTTTCGTCATAGTAGTAGTTGGACTGCAGATAATAAGTAAGTAGGTACTCGGCCCTTGTCTCTGTACTCGGTGTGTTTATATCGTGGACCGTAGGTATTGTATGCATACGATCAGAGACAAAACCCGTTAAAAGTTCAATTTATTTATATTATGATGTTTTGTATGGATTGTATTGCATTTACTGACAAGTTACAGATTAAAAAAGATCTCATCATTAAACTGTGGCCAAGTTATGGATTTACTGGATGTGTGTGAATTGTCCCACCTAAGGGAGTGTTTTGCTGCTATGTATATATTTGTGTTTCGAGTGGCAATCATAGTATCCCAGTACAAAACTAACCGGGTTAGTTGTCTACATAGATTAAATCCTTGAATTCGTCTCTATGTATGTAGGTACTTTTTAAGTTTTGTATATTTCGACACGTGTTTACAAGTAGTAGTAGTACTCAAAATCAATGATTCAATGTTTGTGTTATATTCTTCAATAAATATGTTTGGACAGATAGCAAGACTTTTCACTTAAATTACCTTTTCAGTAATCTAGACTTTTCGAATTTGGTTTTAGTTTTGTAGAACTTTGTCAATGCTGCACAAAAATTCTTTAATATGACTCATTATAAAAATACATAATAAAAGGATTATTTGATTTACATCAATTAAACTAAACAACTCGAGTTTGCACAAAAGAAATTATTTTGAAGTTTTAAAAAATGTATTGTTCCATTTAAACTTGTAGTTGTTTAAAATAAACAACTCAAGTTTCAAAACAAGAGATGGTCATAACGTTTTAAAGAAATTAATTGTTTGTATTAAAATATTAATTGTTTGAAGTAAACAGCTTGGAGTTTGGATTGAAGATATAATTTCCTTAAATCTAATCACCTGAATGTTTATATAACACTACAATTAGTTTGAATGATACCAAACTCTTGTTTGAAATTTTAAACAAATCGAAATTTTAACTTAACACCTCTGTTTGGTTGACTCTATTCAAACTTCAGATTTGTTTATCCTAAAAAAAATTCTTTTATTCAAGAAAATCTTTTTCAGAGTGTAGGTTTGCGGCAATCGTGAGAAAAGTTGAACTTTCCCCACTTGTTGCACAATAATATACTAGTTGTGAAATTGATAATTATTGCCTCTTCTAGCCAACTGAGAGGTTAAATTTCCCTATTAGTGGTTAATAATTTCTTCTACTATTAACTTGGGTCAATAATGGACAAATTCAAATATTTTGTGAGTTCAGGGATAGTTCAACAAAAACTTATGCAACATAATTTTGTTTACCCAGGCAATTGTCCTTTACATGTTTGCTGCTTGAAATTACCCATCAACATAAATTTCCCGACCTTCAAAGATATCTCACAATTCTTGTAATCGCCATGAGTTTAACAATTCATTCATTCTATTATTAAACTTATTTTTGTCCAAAGCACTATAATAGGGAAGGGTGGGGAGAGAATTCTCACCCCACCCTTCCCTATTATTCAGTAACGGTCACCACCTGTATACGTTTGGCGTCAGTCTGCATGTGGAATTAGATCAGTTTTTGCAATTTTACTAATTATTTTGTTTTTGTGAAGTATGTGGTTAAAGTGCTCTGGACAAAAATAAGTTTAATAATAGAATGAATGAATTGTTAAACTCATGGCGATTACAAGAATTGTGAGAACAAATTTTTTCACATTAAAGAAATTATACTCGAATAAATCATTTTTTTATATCAAAATTTCCCAATATTTCCACGTTAATATGGCTTCTTAATAATAAATAATCAATGTTAGTTTTAAACAAAGGTGGGTCAAACAAATCAGTTTATTTGTCTATAAATAACTCTTTTCTCGGTGTATAAAAATGTCCCCTCAATCGATTGGTGAACAGCACAACGCTTTAACTCTTGAATCTTAGAATAGAATCTGATTTTTTCGAAGTTTTAAATATTATTAGAATTCGATATTCACATATTTTTGATATTTACAGAAGTTAAGTCTCCAATACGACCAAATTTTCGTGTGCTCTTCCTTCCCCATGCAATCATTTTTTGTAAACTCACTCAATCATTTCAAAATTTTATTCTCAATTCCTCAACAAATTGCTTTTGTCAAATATAATTACATCGCTTTTAATAATTTATCCGTTGAATGGGGTTTAATTTTACAGGAGCTTCTTCAACCCAATTATTTAGACTTCAAGCATTGTAAAAAATGAATTTAAAAAAAAATTTTCAAATATCTCTTCCACAAAAGAGAAGCTGGGGATAGATTATTATGTTGATTGGTTGACACCTAGATGAGATTATATCATTTCATACTGTTAAATTAGTTAAATTGGATTATGATAATGAGGGTGATTCAGGTCACGTCAAGAGGTGATAACCGAGTAGCTTATGAAATATTAATCCCCTGCAAAACTTCAACAATTGCCGTTCTGGTGAAATTAATTTCAAACCTCGTATCATTTTAAAATATATGTAGCACTGTAATTAAATTGGCAGTCTCATTTACATAATTAAAATGAGCATTTTCATCGATGGAGTGGGTATAATAAATAGAGCATGGTTTTTGTAAATAATTCAGTATTTTAAAAGCTTCGAGGCATTATTGATTTATTTATTTTGTAAACAACCGAAATTGTTATACATATACAGTGTG
Organism: Galerucella tenella; assembly: GCA_910591685.1. Taxonomy (NCBI): domain Eukaryota; kingdom Metazoa; phylum Arthropoda; class Insecta; order Coleoptera; family Chrysomelidae; genus Galerucella; species Galerucella tenella. Next base: position 5,730 of record CAJUYH010006793.1, read on the forward strand.
ACCAAAGATTATATAATAAAAATATAAGATGTTTCACTCCAGGGCGGTTTGATTCAAGTTGCTGTCCCCAATGGACGCCACTCTCATAAATTATGTTTACGACTCGCTTTTGTTGTCAATAACGAGACCGGTAGATACCAGAGAAGTTAGAAAAGCTTATTTTATTTTAAGCTATACAGGGGTAATTAAAGGAATATACACATAGATTCAAAAGTTTTGCATCACCTTCTTCGGATGCGAAGGAATTTTTTTGCGCTAACAATTTTTTGTTGGCTTGTTTATCAATGTTTACAATTTCAATATGTTCCATATTTTTTGCAATATACAGATGTTTACAGTTTTTTTTGTAAGATAACATTTTTAGTGCGATCATTTTAACATTCAAGGCATTTGATTTCTACGATGCAAACATGAATCGTCAAGTCATAAGTGAGATTGACCGTGCAAGAATAGTGGCTTTAGTTGAAGAAGGTCATTTTCAAAGGTTCGTGGCAAACAGAGTTGGCGTTTGGCAAAGTGATGATCTTATATTTTTATTCTGTAATCTTTGGTGTGACCCATTTTGTTTGGAAGCATCCCTGTAAAATCCGAATTTCCTAATAATTTGGATTGTTGGCAAGGTAGTCCATGACAATACGGTCATTAAAATTTCTTGCCTGCAATTTTTTTTCAAATACGTTTGGTCACTGCTCCTGTCTCAATAAATACTTTTTTTAATTTTGTGCACCTTATGTTTTACACCTATATGTTATCTTGTGCACACAAGAATTGGTGACTAATGTCACTAATGTGGCTTCTCAATATGGCGACTTCCGTCGAAAGTTGGTTGAATCACTACCACGCCCAACCTCCTTCCTTTCTCTTTAACCTCGTTGATCCAGGCATATTTTTTTATTTAAATAAATATAACAATAAGATTAATATTTACTTTTCATAAATAATAATTAACCGTAAAAAACAAAGTACAGACCTGACGAATACTGTCAGTGGGACAGTAGAAAAAGACGTAAGACACACTGCCAATACCGAAGGTACGTCTGCATCCTATTTTGAATACTTCTGGTGTTTTTTATAGCAGTTTTTTCGCATTAACGAACTAATAATGGGATAAAAGGGAGTATATAGTATAGCTTATCATTAGAATGAGAAATTTTTTGATATTTAAAAAAATAAGTAGGTATTTCACTGACGAAAAGGCATACGTACAGCTGGTTAATCGTCCTGCGCTCGTAATCTGGATTTTTCCAAACCATTAGCCACCTGCACTTATGTAATTGTTAAAAACCAGCTACGAAAAAAAAAACACAAACATTTTTAGTAGACTATTGAGATAAATTATGTGTAATTGTATGTATATGTGTGTGGTTAAAGTAAAAACAAATTATATTGTGTGCTTTTTTTTTGGAAATGTGTGTAGAATAATAAAATTAATATGAATATTATGAAAGTACTTCCTAAAAATTGGGTGCTAATAACTCTCTACGCTGATTCCGCAGGTGGTTTTACAATTTATACAGGGTTGTACCATTGAATTTTCGGTCCTAGTTAGGTTTGTACTGAAATGACGCTTGTCAATCAGTCTAATTCTAGGTTGTACCACAGAATACACCAGCCAAACAAGAAACGAAAGTCGGCGTAAATCCTTTGATGTTTTGGGGGCAGAATTTCGTGACCTTCAAACTGACGTTGACAGATAACGGATCAAGTTAAACTGAGAAAATTGTTCAAAAAATTTATGACTTGTTTCGACAAAGTTTTAATTGTTCAATTCAATTTATGAATTGTTTAAGTTAGTTCAACAGCTTAACACATATTGTGAAAAATATATAAATATAAGTTTTAGCTTCTGTTTTTGGAAACGCATTCACAACCATCCTACAGGAATCTTTCTAGGTAAAAAGGTTTAATAATGGAGAATTGTTAATATCAAGTTGGTCGTTAAGAAGATTATCTGAATATTTGTTTTTATTTATCTCTAGGGCTTCTAAAAGATTTAGTTTGAAGGATTTAGTTTCTATATGCAAAATTTCAAAATTTGATTCGAAAGAGTGTTGGTTTGCTAATAAATGATTTGAATAGTTGGAATCTAATTTTTGGTTGTCATGACTACGTTTGTGTTCTGAAATTCTAGTTTTGAAATTCCTAAAAGTTCTACCTATATATATTTTATCACAGTCGTCATTACCACATTTTAATTTATAAACTCCTGATTTATTTAGTTTTGAAGATTTGGATTTGTTGTTTCTAATGAATTTGGATAAATTGTTGTCAGTTTTGAAGCAAATATTCAAGTCTAAAGTTTCTGAAAATGATTTTATTTTTAAGGATGGTATTCCAAAGTAAGTTGAGCTTTTAAATTGGTTATTTTTGGTTTTATCAGAAGGAAATACTTGTTCTAGAGTATGTTTTCGTATCTTTTTATTTATGATGTTGTCAATTAAATTTGGATCGTAATTATTATTAACCGCTATTTGCTTTATTGTAATTGTCAATATTCAATGGAACTGTTAAAAGTCTATGTATCATACTATTGAAAGCTGCTAATTTATGACTGATTGGGTGGAATTGTAATGTCTGTATGTGATGGTTTGTGAAATATAGAAAAGTCATGTCTATTATTTATATTTGAAATTGTAAGATCTAGAAAGTTTATGGACTTATTTTGTTCAATTTCTACTGTAAATTTGATATTTTTAAGTATTGAGTTAATGTGAGTAATGAAGTTATCTAATTGTCTCTTAGTACCAGTGAAGCAAGCTAAAATATCATCTACATATCTGTGCCAGTAAACAAATTTTTTACTAAGGGGGTGTTTATGAATTATCTTTTCTATATTATCCATGAAAATTTCTGATAATAGGGGACTGAGAGGGTTGCCCATAATCAAACCCTCTTTACTGCTATAAACCTTTCCGTTGAAATGAAAATAATTTTGATTTAAACAAACTCTTAATAATTTTTTTTTGAAAAAGCTACTGTGTTAGCGAAACGCGTCACTTTAAGTTTAAATATAATGTAGATTTAACAAAATAAAATTGTTTGATTTCATAATTTACTACGGATCTACATCAAGTAAAAGCCTCATCTATTCAATATTATCTATATATTTAAAAGTTACCCTTCACCAGATTCTGAATTAAATTTTCCACCCAGAGAAAATGTACTGATATCTGTGACAACGAAGTTATAAAAAAGAAGCGACAGTAAACTTTTCTCCATAGATATCGAAGTTTTGTTGTGTTTTTCAATTATTATATCATCCATCACTTGAATGACAGCCACGAATTGCACAAGGTTTTGTCGCCATAACTAATAAATGTAATTTTGTAAACAAATTTTATCATTCAAAACACAAAAAAATATGTAAATAATCAAAAAGCTCACAACAAAGAATGGTAAACACTAAATTAAATGTCATTGACAGATAAGAGGCTTAAAATGGCAACTGTCAGACATGCGCACTCAGAAAATGAATTGTAAAATAGCACAAGCTTCTTTTCTTCTTGGGATGGTGTATTCTGTGGTCGTACCCGAAATTCAAATTAAATGAAAAGCTTGCAACAAATTTTTGTATAACATTTATTGTTCATTCAATGGAGATATAAAATAATGAAAGGATAATCACAAACATTCAAATACATGTGAACAATTAATAATACATCGTATTAAGACTAATAAAAACTATAAATTAAATATCACAGCAATCACAATCCTTTTTTTAATGAATAATTATACAGGGAGTTCCAATAAATACATAATTTTTCTAAAAATGAATTTTTTTTGCAGTTTTTTGCCATTTTCAATAATAATATACAGAGTGAGGCATATGTATAGATGAAAATGTAACTGTACTGGGTGATTCATTAAAAAAGTATCTTTTGACCGATTTGTACTCCTTTAAACAAACACCCGGTATATTTATAAGGCTCTAATATTGAATTTACTAGCTCTATTCACATTTTAACAACGATATATCTGAAAAATAGCTGTTTTAACTACGAAAATAGATTTTTTTTAAACTCAAACACCCTGTATTTCATGAAAAATCTACTAACCTTATTGTTGTTTATTAAAATCTTGTTATTTTCACATTTTGGACGTAAAATTAGTACACTTTGATCTATTAGTTATATAACTCACCCTGTAGATGTTTTATAGATAAATGAATGGTTGTATTTATTGGAATTCGTTTAAGTACGATATTAGTGAACAATTTTAAGGTTGGGAAAATTTTGATGCTTCAATTTATAAATATAACAGAATAATTAAAAACTCTTGAATGTTAACAAATATTTAATAATAAATTTAAGTACGTGAAATAATAGCACCAAAATCAGTCAAACTCTTTCTTTTTTCTTATCTCAATTGTTAAAAATACCAGAAAATTTAAAGAAAATGCGTAATTTTCAATTTAGTTGATATCCTTTAAAATAAGTAGTGTTTAGACACTCTGTATTTCATATTATATAAAAATAAAATGGAAAAAAACATTGAAAAATATCCTCTCTCAACGGGGATGGGTAATTTGGTCCCCGCTACCTGTGTTAATCCTTTGGTAGCCAGGCACTTCGATAATCCGGCTGGTAATTTCGCCCCCAAACTAAAATATAATTATTTCTGCTTCTTGGAAATTTTTAGGAATAACAGGTATTTTAGACGGATATAAAACCCTAATATTATTATAATTTGCAACCATTTGAATTATTACTTAGTTTGAGTACGTGTGAATTTATTGTTGTGAGAAAGCAAATTATGGAGGTGAGAATTATTAAAAGTAATCGTGGCAAGGATTTACTTGTAGTTAACGTTTACAAGTTTAATTTCCACAAAAAACACTGAAAACTTCAGAAGAAACTTGTTGGAAATGTACCAACAGAAAATGTAAGGTCTGTATCTATACATTAGGTGTATCAAGTGCAATATTCGTGACTAAAACTTCATCCGAACACTGTCATCTTGCGGACATTTCAACGTTAAATAGGCAAACAGTTTCTGCAGTTTGCAAGAGAAAAGCTGTTGACGATATATCTGAAAAACCGTCAAAAATTATACGTATGGCATTGAGAGAAAATTTACCAGCGACACTAACAACCAGGGACGTCGAGTACGTTAGGAAGAATATGTATAATAGTCGACGTAAGTTTATACCAGCGCTTCCGAAAAATATTAACGATGTTCATGAAATTTTGAATTCGATTGACGTAAAAACTTCGCGTGATGAACAATTCCTTTTTATTAATTGTGTGTCAAATAATATCATTGTGTTTACGTGTCTTTCAAATCTTGAAGCTCTGGAGAAAACGCAACGAATCTACGTCGACGGCATATTTGATTATTGTGCCAAATATTTCACACAAATGTTTACAATTCACGGTTTTTTACACGGACATTACATACCTTTAATGGTATGCCTTCTACCCAATAAAAAAATCGGAAACATACGAAAGACTGTTTCTTTTAGTTCAAGATAAGTGCTCCAAAATTAATATTAACTTCGCTTTTAAGGAAATAGTGTGTGATTTTGAAATGTCCATACATAAAGCCGTTCGAAAAGTTTGGCCTTCCACCCAAATCATCGGATGCAGATTTCATCTCGCCCAGGCATGGTTCCGGAAAATTAAAACTATCGGTCTAGTTGTGGAATATAACGATGCGAGCAGTGATATTGGTCGGTGGTTGCACTTGATTTTTGGTCTTACTTATTTAGATCCTAATGAAGTGGGTGATTGCGTTGCGTTCGAACTATTCGAAAATAGACCAAATGACATGAGATTGGAGAAGTACGCTGATTATCTAATCGAGAATTATATTGATGAAGAATCTCTTTTTCCACCGACAATTTGGGCCAAAAATTCGTCTGATCTCACGCGAACAACAAACGCTTTCGAAGCTTTTCACAGAACTTTTAACGATTCATTTTACAAAGAACATCCAAATATAATAACATTTCTTGAGAAATTAAATGAATTCCAAATCGAAACTTATATCAAGTTGCAAAGTTGTCATTTGAAACATTATGTAAGAGACCCTAAAATTAGAAATCGTCAAAAATTTATTGAAAACCTTATAGAAAAATACAAAAACTCTGAAATAGATAGAACTCATTTTTTAACATGTATTTCGTGAAATTTTGAAATTCTCATTTGTGTAAAAATTATTTATATGTTCATGCCATAGAGTTGAAATTAAAACCTTAAAACTATTTTCATGTTTTGATATAATTTCTTCTTAGAACCGAAAGCATATACCTGATTGCGGGGACGAAATTACTTGTAGGGAATTTATACCTGTCAGCCATGGGGACCAAATTACCAACTCCGCTCTCAACCACCCCTAATATTTACCTTTTTTCAACTCTTTCAACTGCATAAATTTCTTCCTACCCTATAGCCAAATCGTTTTGCTGTTTTTTAGGTTACTTTCCTGGCCTATAGACTATTAAATAGTTCTTAACTGTCTAATAAAATCGATATAAAAAAAGCACAAAACGTCTGAAATTTTATAACAAAAAATAAACAGAATGCCAATCTGCTGCTCTTAGTTTTAATTTGAAATTTTTACTCGAAAAGCAGTTAAATCCGCTTATCCAAATTCCAGTAAGAATATTCAATCTTAATTGATTTTTGGTATAGTAAAAGCGTTCTTATCGTCCGGGTTCAAAAGTCACTAACCATATGTATCAAATCAGAAGACACAGAGGTTACCAAAATGTGAGATTACAAAAATACCCGGAGAAAATAATGATGGTTGATGCTTTTTGCACACATTCTAAAAGAATTAATACTTTTTTTTGACACTTGGTGTTTTGAAAAAATGATTTACTTCCTTACAAAGTTCTTCATGTATATAGACTGTGACCCATTTTGTTTGGAAGCACCCATCTAATATCCGCATTTCTCAACCGATTTTGATTTAATTTTTTTGTTAGATTCAGTCTCCAAAACAGTATTTGGGCAACAATTTTCATACCTTAATGACTATTTTCAATGCCCTCTATGTTAATTTTTCTTTGCCAAAAAAGACAAAAGTACATTAGGCATTTTTTTCTCCAATATGACTATACCACTTTATTCAGAATCATCACAAATGTGAACTACCAAAATTTTATAAGAAAATTTTTATTAACGACAAAGTTATTACAACATGAATTTGGAAAAAGTGGTAATTTCATTAATTTTTTACGTAGAATGTAGACAAATTTTTGAAATGGCAACATGGTAAACAAAAACAAGGACTCAAACTATTGCACAGTAAAAATTCGAAGCCGATAACTTAACCCGTTCTGGAGTTATAGCTTCTGAAAGTAATGTAAAATTGTGCAAGGGGCATCTACCAAATTCGACCTTGCACAATTATGCTTTGTATATTTTTTTGTTTCCCTACGTCCTCACGTTTAAGTTCACATAACGAAAATTTTATAACCACATAAAAGTACAATTTCAACTTAGTCTTGAATAGTTA
>CAJUYH010006793.1:13290-32451 GCA_910591685.1 Galerucella tenella
ATATATCGAAAATCCCAACGGTATTGAATATAAGAGATTATAGTAAATAATTCAAAACATCCCGGAACAGATCAAATTCCAAATTCCATTATTTCAAATTCAAATGTTTGTCCCATTTTCACCAGTAAACATTTTTCCTGAATTTAAAAAATTTTGCATCCATCGAGATATGGATTGTTGAATAAAACATTGAAAATATAAACGAAACGATACAGAGTGTCCCATTTGAAAAAAAAAGTATCAGCACCTTTGAAATAAAAATGATAATAACCTGATATATATATAGGGTGCTCCAAAAATAAAAAACTTACTTATAAGTACGCATAATCAGAAAATTTTATATAAAAGATATTTACGATATCACACAGCACTTCCCGAAAAACTAAAATCAACATTAGTTCGCTTACCGAAATCCGTAAAAGTGGTATCGGGAACATTGAACGTTTCATTCTTCGAACACTTCTTTCTATTTTTATTAGGCTGCAAGGTTTTGCTTCTACCGCAATACCCACTGGAGCTGGTAGAGCTGGAGCTTCCTAAATCGGTTACCCCCAGGAAACCTTGCTGGAGGATGTTATTAGCCGAATGGTCGTAGTGCATGGTACCATATTTCATCGGTAGATTGGATAAGGATAAAGGAGCTGTGGAAGTGTGACTTTTTATTGTTATAGGAATGGTTTGACCGGCGAGAGTTTGTGCTACGCTTAAGGTGGGTTCAGCTACGTTTGGGATAACGCTGGCTTGTTCAGAGCTGTCGACTCCGTAATCGGGACATTTGTTGGTAGTGCATACGTCCGGGGGAGTTTTGTTCATTATCAATACACTTTCGATCTCGTATTTTGGACGATCGGTTGGAAATGGGTCGTATTGAAGGGATGAAGGGTGTACTAGGTATTCGTTGGATAGATGTTGATGTTCCAGAAGTTTGCGTTCAGCTCCTGGTACCATTTGTCTTACCTGGAATTAAAAGTAGATTATCTTTAGGATACTATTTGACAGTGGAGAATGTGAATTTTTGGAATATTTTTACTTTGATGATTTATAGGAAGTTAACTTGGCGTCTTAAGAGCGCTCTACTGTAATTTCAATTCATATTCACAGCTTTGTGGTTTTTACAGAACTTTTTAACTGAAGAATTGTGATTTTCGAAAATGTCTTGAATCGATTGCCGAAGACTAGAACGTTCTATCTATCATATTAGTCGAGTTATGAGTGTTTTTAGTTTTGAAAAGTGGATTTTCGAAAATTTCATGACACCATTTTCAGGAGAAAAAGGTAGAACGTGTCGCGGGACACACGGTAGGAGCTTTAGTTCCTTTTGAGCAAAAATTATGTAATAGATCTGACGTTATAGATAAACAATTTGCATATTCCTCGGTGGTCGAGTAGTGAGCAAACCAGACTCTCACGCGGTAGACCCGGGTTCGATTCCCCGTGAAGAAGTTTTTTTTTAATTGTTAATTTTATTTTTAAATAATTATTCTGCTTGATATTAATAACGACAACAGGTAGACGTTTCAAATATTTAGCAGAATATTCATTATTATAGAAAATGGTACGGTACCCTTCATGAGGGAGTCCGACTGGCAACATCTACTTATAACAGCATCGTATATTTAAAAAGGGAAACTGTAGCATTATACAAATTGGACATTCAAGAACTGTACGTTTACCACAAAAAGATTAGTGGAAACATAAAATTGAATTGTTAAATTTTTAATTTGAAATTATATTACAATTTATAGAAATTTTTATTTTCTGGATTTTTTCTTGAGTGGGTCGTAGAAAAAATATGCTGTTCGACTCGTGTGTATTGTCCATATCGCACTTGAACGATTAAGCACTTCGCCTACAGCGTCTTGTTGCCGTGTATCCTCGAGCGATTTGGCCATCATATCCACACTAGTTGCACAAACTACTATTTCTATCAAAATATGCCCTTTTACATTTAAAAACAACCTGCCAAATGTCAAATCAATTTATCCAACCATTTTAAAGTTATCGAATTCAAACATTCAAGTTTTCAAAATTGCAACAACCTGTATTTCGAAAAGTAAATTTTACGAGAGGAATCTACATGCAAACGTTGTAATTACCCTTAACGTTCGAGATGCTTATACCATTTTTTGCGCCATCGTATTGAAATAAATTCCGAATAAAATTATTTAAATTTTTTCGAAATGATTGAAATGTCAAAAGTGACATTCATACTTCATTCATACATTCATACTCGATCAGTTTAAAATATATTTTGCATTTTGGTGAAATTTATTTATTACTTTTCGACGTCTGAACGGTTAGTAAATCACTTACCGACGTGTTAAACTTAGGAACCAGTAAACACAACCTACCGTCCTGACAACCGATGCTGTAAATAAACAAAAAAGATCAATCGCGCAGTAAAAATTATGGAAATAATAGTAAAAATTTATCCGAACAAATTCAAGTAGATCACCAGCACTGCGAATACCAGCTTTGCATAGAATTTTAATATAGCAGCGGTGGTTCAGTGGTAGAATGCTCGCCTTCCACGCAGGCGGCCCAGGTTCGATTCCCGGCCGAAGCATATGAATGGCTGCTTCGTAAACGAGAGAGAGAGACTCAGGAGAGAGCACACGCACGCAAGCAAGGCACATAACGAAGCAACGTAGCATAACGTAACGTATCGTAACGGTCAGATCTTTTGCGGTGCGACCCCTGACGTAAAGAACTGAAGTTCCAAAAAAAAATCTATAATCTGTATAAAACCGAGTCTCTGAAATGTTCCAATGGTTCACTTAAAACTAATATTTCACCATACTTGATAAGTAAAAGTTTGTAAAACTTTTCTAAGTAACATTTCCGTTATTCAAAGACTTAACAAGATCCGCAATTTCGGCATACCTGAAGATTTTTACTTAATTTTCAAGTTAATCGACGTTTGAAATTACTAGGAAATAATTATTTATGAAAAGCCCAAGCTCTACTACACGAAATGAAGTTGCTATATTACCAGCAAACTTTCAAAATGAAATACTCCAAGCTGACAGTTTATTAAGTTTCATTAAAAGCTTAGGAACGTTAGGTGTCTTTTACAAAATGAAAATATCCATTTCTTCTTCTTGTATTAATGGTGCAACATTATATTTACAAGCTTTTCAGATTTTTTCAAAAACCTTTCATCAAAAAAAAAATTAAGAACTTATTGAAGATCTACTTGGGCTTTCTTTAACAAAAAATAATTCAATTTCCGTACAATTTACGACACTATATCTTTTACTTAAACTATAAGATTATTGACCCACGAAATATATATATATATAATATAACTTTTAAACAGGCCTTTTAGGCACAAAGCTTTGTAATTCCTCTCCATACTTTTCTATCCATCGGTTCACATTATTTTCTTTCAGGTCTTCTAGTACAACTTCCCACCATCTTTTCCTCGGTTTGCCTCTTTTCTTCTTGCCTTCCGGAACTCTCCATGCTATTTGTTTCACTATTCTTCCTCCTTCCATCCTTTCTATGTGCCCTAATCACTGAAGTCTCTATTCTGGGTTCACGATAAATGTTATATAATTCTTCGTTAGTCCTTCTCATATACACCCCTTCTACATTTTTTCCTACCAGAATTCTTCTTAACATTTTCCTTTCCCATCTAATTACACTTTCTCTTTGTTTTTTGCTTAAAACCCATGTTGCACAACTATACAATATCGTAGGCTTCAATATAGTACTGTACAATCTTGACAGATGCTTTGACCGGACTAGGTGATTTATTGCTCCTGCACTTTTGTTAGCTTTCATGATTCTATTTTTAATTGCCTTTTCTTCACTACAATCACTATTTAATAGGGCTCCTAGATATATAAACTCTTCCAAAAGGAACGAAATATATCAGTTGTTTTAAAACCCGTATATTTTCACATGACAAGATAGCTTGAATCATAAACGTTTCGGAATACAACTCTAATACCTCTTCCAACAAACCACAAAGTTTAAAAAGGCATACGCTGTAAAGGCGAGTATGTCATTAGAGTAGAGCCTTTTCTACTAAGACTTCCAACTAAAAGTATTTAATGATGTTTTCAATAAGTTTAAAGCTCTCCTTAGATATGGAATCATAGCAAAAACTTTCGAAGAGAGAACATCTCTTCAAAGGAAACTTGTTGATTTAAGCTCAACTTTTTTTTATTCTCTACCCGTTGAATAGAAGTAAATATAAACACAGAACTCTAACAAGCTTCTTAACGTCATTATTAGTTTGTATTATGATGCTAGTTTTTACATTTTTAATCCTCTAAATTGAGTTGAGTTCCAATGTTGTCTCTACCATGATACTATCAAGTCCTGGTCCGACAGAATTTATGTTTCTGAAGAAAATAGTTTTTCCAGGTCGAATCTTGAATATTGGGTATTTTTTGTAGCAAGAACTAAATCTATTCCATGTTCTCTATCCTCGAAATAAAAAATGCAACCAACTGTACATAATTGCTTCTGAATTTTTTAATAATTATTCTGAGCTCAGAAATATTTTCACGTTATAACGCTGATTTTTTTTCTAAATATTTGTACTAATTTGCCAAGAGCTACATCTGCAATCTTTTTCCTGCGGTTTTCGGTAATTATTACGGCCACACCAAGCAACATTATCAAATATTTAACTGGTAAAACCGAAATGTTGATAATTAAAATTGGCTTTATCTCCATTGCAGTTAATTCAAGTTTCTACTGAACTAATTACTGCCAACGGTAATAATAGATACACTGTTAAAAATATACGAAGGATGTCATCCTCTCGAGGAGTTCTCCTCCTAGGTCGTAGTCCATCCTGTACTTACCAGGAAGGTGAATAGGTCACTAGGAGACATCTCCTTTATATCGGCAGGTAGTAGACCAAGACACAGTGTGTGCTTTTTTTTATTTCTAAAAGTCAACGTAAAGTGGAAAGTGGTAATAAATATTCGATATTTCCGAGGAAATTTCAAAACTTTTGGAAGAATATATTTTATTTACTAGTTCAGTGTTCAGTGACGATTCTTTCATATTTTGTGAGTAAAGATATGCCTAGCGAAAGTTTTGTAAAAGCACAAACTGATAACTTGCCCAAAGTAGACTCATTTATGCTGCTTGAATTTATGAAGTCAAACAGCTGCTTTAATGCAGAGGAAAAAAGAGGAGTTAAAGTATTATCGTAAGTACGATTTAAACTATGTTTTATTTATATAATATATACCAACCATATTTCGATGTGTGGTCGTAAGAAAATGATGTTTTTATGGTTGATTCCTAGACATATAGGTACATAACCTCAAACATTTTGAGAATAAAACTTACCAACATAGAAGCTACTTTCATTAAAATGGTCTTCACAAACAGAAGTAATGCCCTTCTCTAAAGTGTATTTTTGCTTGCGCCACCAGGTAAAGTAACAAATATTTGGAGTTTTAATAGACGTTGATTTACACACTGGAACAATGCAATACTTGTAGTACGAATTTTTTATTCGGCTTTATCCATTTTTAAAGCTTTCAGAAGCAAATTAGATCACAAGAACCCAGAGCGTGATACACGAATAAGAACGTAAACAAATGACGTCATACCAAGTTCATATTTTTTGGAAAAAACAGACATGCAAGGTGTTAGGAGACCTGATAAAGCGTCAATTCCCACCAATAGCAAAATGTATGCTTTGTACCCTATTGTCGAAGTCGTTAGGCCGTAGGAGTCACTGGGTCCTAAAAATTTTGCATATTGAGCTAGAAAGAAATAGTGGATAACTCTTGAACGCTGTTTTTCAAAAAGCAGTTGTTCCACTGGCTGATGGTACTTTCAAAATAGAGTTTTTGAAGGCGTTGACTGCACAGTCTAGAGACTGAAATCTTTGATACAATTCTCAACTAGAAAATTTTTTACAACTGAATTTTTTTACGGAAATAATTTTTACAGTGTAACATTGCGAGCCGATATGCGGTATTATGATGAGCCTATAAATTAAAATGGATTCAATCTTATTTAGGGGGTTAATTTAAATCGAAATCAATGAGTCTATCAGTTACGTCGATATAAATACTGAGTTCTTAAAGAAAAAAAAGATTAGAGATGATAAAATTTATAACAAGGGAAAAATGCTTGCCGAAGAGTATTGATCCGCGAAGCCAGAGTGAACTAAACTGGAGGGGGGAGCAAGCTATAGCTGAATCTCTAGCGCGGTTCAGTGCATCGCGGCACACACGTATTCCATTTCAAAATTACCGAAACACTTTATCAACCAAAAAAAATACAAAAAACCAAATCCCTATTGTTTGCAGCGTAAACGTCATAACATCATTTGTTTTTCACAGCGAACACTTTAGGAATTATTATGTCATAAACGACAAATAGACCAGTCTGTTGGATTTATTGGATGACAAGGAGAGAAATTGTGTCTATTTTAAACAATGAAAAATAAAAATAAAAAACCAACTGTGGGGTATTAAATTGTTGACACCTGCTTCCACGTCTAGAACAATCCGTCCTATGGAAGCGATCGGAGAAGAATTCTTGTCAGAAAGTATCACTTAGTGATTATCGTTAGAAACATCTTCACTCACAACCTAAAAATTATCAATGTAGTCTCTAGGGTAATAGGCGGCCCGACTAAGTGTCGCCATCAATCACGGAGTCAGAGAAGGAGTAAGAAACAGAGGCGTACGTAGCAGCGGCAGCGGGTACAAGCATAAATTTTGCTATTGGTGGGAATTGACGCTTTATCAGGTCTCCTAACACCTTGCATGCCTATTTTTTCAAAAAAATATAAACTTTACTTTTAAAACGACTTTAAAAATAATAAAGTTTGAAAGTCCGCCAAAACGCGCTTTACGTCATAAATATGGCTGTCCCATGGAGTGACGTCATTTGTTTACGTTCTTATTCGTGTATCACGCTCTGTGTTCTTGTGACCTAATTTGTTTCTGAAAGCTTTAAAAATGGATAAAGCCGAAAAAAAACTTTGTATTCCAAGTATTGCATTGTTCCAGAGTGTAAATCAACGTCTATTAAAACTCCAGAGAAAATATTTGTTACTTTACCTGGTGGCGCAAGCAAAAATACACTTAACAGAAGGGCATTACTTTTGTTTTAATGTAGGTACCTACTTCTATGCTGGTAATTTTTATTCTTAAATAGTTTGAGGTTAGGTACCTATATGTCTAGGAATCAACCATAATAACATAATTTTCTTACGACCACACATCGAAATATGGTTGGTATATATTATATGAATAAAACATACTTAGTTTAAATCGTACTTACGGTAATGCTTTAACTCCTCTTATTTCCTCTGCATTAAAGCAGCTGTTTGACTTCATAAATTCAAGCAGCATAAATGAGTCTACTTTGGAAAGTTATCAGTTTGTGCTTTTACAAAACCTTCGCTAGCCATATCTTTACTCACAAAATATGAAAGAATCGTCACTGAACACTGAACTAGTAAATAAAATATATTCTTCCAAGTTTCAAAATATCCTCGGAAATATCGAATATTCATGTCCACTTTCCACTTTACGTTGACTTTTAGAAATAAAAAAAAGCACACACAAACACGTAATGGTCTCAAACAAACATATAAATGATATTTTTACGTCGATGAAGCTATTAATAGTTGATTAAAATACAATATAAACACACAACTACACATAACCTAATGCAATACCGGCTATATTGACATAAGTAAACACACTAGATATGACATCACACGTATCATCGGTAGCGTTCGGAAATCCTCTAATTGTGGTCGGAAAGTGCAATGAAATTTGAATTTTATTTTAAAATTTGGGAGTAATTTCCAATGGAAACTGGTTTATTTCCTATTATTAGTTATTTTTGATATCATATTTACTATTATATATTAATATCCAAGCAATATATGAAATATGCGTGTACTCTATTGTGAAATTAGAACACAACACTCTGCATAGTCTGGAAGTAGATAAATGCTGCATTTCTTAAATTGCTTTAAGGAGATCTACAATGGTTGGGGTATATTATAGTATATAGTGTCACAAGGGTAGAAAATGATTATAGTTAAGGGATGCTAAAGCGTTTCCTGCTTGTGTGACATACAACTGTTTTTTGTCTCATGAATTAACCAGAAAAAACAAAAAAGTTCAACACACTGACTCTTAATTGAGAAATTCATAAGAAACGTCAAATTAATCAAGTGACAACTGGTGAAAAACTTCCTATTTTTGGTGTTCTCTAGGATTGGTCTCCCGGTAAGATAAGGCTTTATTGTAAATCATCTCCCAAAGACAACTATTTAAACTTCGGACAATTTTATGCATGAACGAAGTATCATAGACCGGCCTAAAATAAAGAAAACACCTTTTTGTATGTGCGTTTTGGGAGTCGTTAATGTTTGCATACGTAAATAGTAGATATTGACATATTTGTTTGCCCATTGACATGTTGATGTGAGTTTTTACAAAAATATCTATGTTCCATCTACATTTTTTTTTCACAACCTTTATTCAAAATTTGATTTTTTGTATGGAAAAATGAGTAAGTAAAATGTCATTTTTCGTAAATAGTATATTATGTCTCAAGGCGTATGTGATATGATGGCTGATGCCTCAGTAATCATTTCACGTACAAGCCTCAGTCATCATTTTACGTACGTCATGACATCCAATATTCTGGTCGTGGGTCGGATACTATTTTTCTTGATCATCCTGTTGAAAGTACGATTATTCTGGCCATAAATTTCGCTCTTTCTGGCTATATTTTTATAGACCAGAGGCACTGAAAAATTGGTATACTCAGTACATTCCTTCTCTTCCCTTAACCAACCTGTATGCTCACTCATTATTTGTCGGTAATGTTAAAATTGTTGACGAACGAATCTTCAGAAACCTCTTCTCAACAAAATTCTTTCTTTCAGTCCAAGCGAGTGAGGCAGTCAATAATAATACTGCAAGCGCCAAGCTAAATTACTATCAGATTACGATAAACCTCTTGCCCGCCAATGTCAGACAAATGCATATATGCATATTTTTGAAATCCTCTTAATGAACCGATTCCAACAAACTAAATAATGTATGGTCAATTATGAATTATACGGAGTAATTTTTATTTTTACAGTTATTAAACACATACATAAAATACCTGATGTATTTGATTTCTTCACCTAGTTGTTGGCAATAGTACAGTCTCCTATAGAACTCCTACTTAACTTTGTTTAGAGTTTGAGGTGAAATATTCCGTATTTCTGTAGTTATCCTGTCCTTGAGGTCTACAATGCTAGTTGGTTGTGTTGCATATCCTTTGTTCTTGAGATAACCCCACAGAAAAAAATCTAACGGCCACTCAATAGTACCTCTTCGTCCAATCCATTTATTGGGGAAGATTTCATCTAAATAAGTTCTCGTACCATTAAAACATAAGGAAGTGTTGCCCCGTCTTGCAACCAAACATTTTCATTCGGTAAGCTAGGATCTATTGCGCTGGGATATAAGTTTGCCAACGTAAAACTATCTTCATTTCTAAGC
This sequence comes from Galerucella tenella, assembly GCA_910591685.1. Taxonomy (NCBI): domain Eukaryota; kingdom Metazoa; phylum Arthropoda; class Insecta; order Coleoptera; family Chrysomelidae; genus Galerucella; species Galerucella tenella. The sequence goes on from CAJUYH010006793.1 coordinate 22,797, forward strand.
ATATTTGAATATTTTTCAGCTGTCAAATTTCCATCTATAAAAATAGGACCAATAATATGGTCGCATATGATACCGGCCCAAACGTTCACCTTTTGAGGGTACTGAGTATGTGTCTCACACATCCAATTAGGATTCTCTGCTGATCAATATCTACAGTTCTGTCGGTTTACCTCTCCATTCAATATGAATGTTGATTCGTCAGAAAAAAGAATGGTGCCAAGAGCTATCTCATTTCTGTTCAGCTTATTCATCAATCTTTCGCAGAAATCCATTCTACGATCTGGATCGTCTTCTGTTAACTCCTACACAAAATTTAACTTGTAGGGATGAAGTTTTTCTTTATGAAGACATCTTAGAACAGTTGTATGACTAACATTATTTTCACGGGCAATTTGACGTGTACTTGAAGTTGGATTCTCTTCGACACTTAACAAAATATCCACTTTCACATCATCTTCAACGAAGCGTGGTTTTCTTTTCAATGGTTTGACATGTCCATGTTCTCTGAATTGTGCATGAATTTTAGACACAGTACTTTGTGAAATATTAGGCAATTCGGGATACCTGTGATTAAATAAGTTTGCCGCTTCAACTTGACTTCTGCAGTTATCCCCGTACCCGATCATCATTAAAATCTCAATTCGGTGAGTCTCAGTTAAATATTTCATTGTTATGTCGACAAGGAAAAAGTTTTTGACTAAGATTTTACTTTTTCAGTATAAACTGTCATCACATCAACAACTGACAGAATAGAAAACAATCCACATTATTTACCGATTTAAAACAATCCACATTATTTACCGATTTTGTCTAATTATTGGCGTTTTTAGGCAATTTTTAGGTATTTATGATAAAATTCATGGGCGTAGCAGGTTTTGTTTAATATACAAATACGTCTAATAATTAGTTAGTTTAGATTTTTGATAAATCCATATTTAGCTAATTTAAAAAAGTACCAATATTTCAAGTGTAATAAATTATTAATTTTAAAACTTCACCCTGTATAATTCATAATTGACCATACATTATTTAGTTTGTTGGAATCGGTTCATTAAGACGATTTCAAAAATATGCAAATATACAGGGTATTTCATTAAAAAAAACACCGACTATGGCATACTTGCGTGAATCACCCTGTACATTTAAATTTATGTTCACATAACGCACAACTCAATTCAAAAGTTGACGTATCTCGGCATTTTTTATAATTTTTTAAAATAATGACAAAGAATTTTATTCCATAAGTGGTTTCCACTCTGTATGTCATTCAAGAGCTGTAGTGGGAGGTAACATTGAAAATGAGTTCGTGCGCATGGGGGCGGGTTTGCCACCACATTTGCCGCTTGCAGTAGTAGATTTTGGATTCTCGGACACTCTGGCTGTTCACATCCAATATTAAACCTTTTAAATGGTTATCAAAGATTCCAATTCAAACGTTGTTTATAATTTGTCAAATAAAAATTTGTTTATTAGCATTTCTATGCATAAAACATATTTTTTTGCAAACTAATTTTGAATTGATAAAATATAAATGACAGCATCAGATATAATTGACCTATATTTGTTGTACACTAATTACATTACAATTAAAATGGAAAGTATTCATTAAAATACAATAGCGTTATTTGTAAATTAATGACTGAATTATTATAAAACATTTATCATTTTGAATTATAAATTGGTTCAGATCCGATCATGTAAATGTTGAAGTTAATTCGGGTAATTTATTTATTAAAACAATACAGGGTGTGACAGATTTTTACAATTTCAAATGCCACCACAAAACTATATTTTTTTCTTGAACTGTTTAACGCCTTAATGAACACCTCCCTAAAATTTTCATTCGAAAAGAACATTCCATCTTCCTTGATGATGATTTCCTTAATTAATAACGAATTTTCATTAGCCGCCATTATATGGATTCATTTAAATCGTCCATGCAAAAAGAATTGCGAGAGGATAATTATCTCTTAATCAAAGGGCCATTTTAGGGACAACAGAACAGCGAGGTTGAAGATATTAAATCGAAAGTATTATATAATCCTTCCAGAAAATTCTCAAACTGGGCCAAAATTTTCTTGTAACTTCTTCATCAATTGTCTTTATTCATTACCAATGATTCACCCTTGGTAAAGTTTTAATTTAAAGGAAATTCCTAAAATACAACGAGAACTGTCAATGGGACATTAGAAAAATAAGTAAGACACATTGCCGCTACGAAATGTACGTCTGCATCCTATTTTGAATGCTTGCACGTAATCTTAACATCAACTAATCAAATTTTTTAAGTCAAAGATTAGGGTTGACGTTTATAATACATTTAAACGGTTCATTATTGTGATATATTGATTAGGATTAATCACAGACCTGCCTTTTTTCCATTTCTTCCAATGTTATATTTAACAATCAATAACGCACACCAAGAAGGGTATTATATTATGAACTCTACACCCACTATAATTGTGATGTGGTCCAGAAAATGGAAGGAACATGAACCCTCCCCCCTACCTAAATCTGCCAAATCTTGGACCAGATAGATCCCAAAGCAAGGGCTTGGAGTACTTAGTGACCTCTGCAGGTTAAGCTATCGCCTGAAGAGAATGGGACTGGTGGGAAACACTGGGTGTCGTCTCTGTGCAACATTGTGGCTGCCGAACGAGTGAGACTACAAACCCTAGGAGCTGCGCTTTCAAGCGCTGAGGAAGTGGATGAATTTACTTTATCACAAGTCACCCTTGGCAAGAGTGAACTTGAAAAATCTAATTTGCTGTATCTTTAAAGTAGTGGGGTTGAGTGTAGGCTGACAGTGGCCAGTCAGAAATCCTATAACTGTTAAACGTAGGTTTTTCCTGGTCATCGCCAAATATTCCTTCTACGCCAGCTTCCCAGGGTGATCCTGGCAAGACTGCATCCTTTGATTCCATCCCATTTCTTGAGGGATTGAGCATGGGAGTAACGTTTGGCTAGTTCCGCAATTGTCGCTAAATCTAAGCTATCAAATTTTACTTTATCTTTAATTATATATAAAATGGCTAGACACACTTGTGGGGTTGCGCCGCATAAATGCTTTCTAGATTCGCTTTCTGGGGTGGATCAATCCCCTTCATTTCATTATTTTCTCGCTTATTTTTTTCCATAGTCTCCTATCCCTCGTTTTTTCATTCCATCTGACGATTCCTATCCTTCTCAAATCCTCCTCCACCTTCTTAAGCCACTTGGATCTGGGTCTTCCTTGCCTTCTCCTACCACCTGGTTCCCACTGTAGCATTGAGCTCGCTCACTTTCTCTCCATACATGTCCGAGCCATTTTATTCTTTGTCTCTTTATTCTATTTACTATATCTTCCCCGTTCATTTCTCTCAGTATTTCATGATTCATACGTTGCCTGTATCCATTGTCGTCGGTTTTTATTGGCTCTAGAATTGTTCTAATTATTTTTCGTTCTTATATCCTCAACTCCTCTTCATCTCTCTTTGTCATTGTTATCGTTTCTGCTCCATACATTATCACAGGTCTTATTATTGTGTTGTAAATGTTAAATTTAGTGTATCTTGTCAATAGATTGCTTTTCAATAGTTTCTTATTGGCATAGCCTATTAGCAGCCATTATTTTTTCGTCTATCTCTGATCTTCGTTCCCCCTTACTGCTGATCGTGACTCCCAGATATTTGAATTGTTCCACTTCCTCAAATTCATATTCCCCTATTTTTATCATTTTGTTTTCACACTACTTACCAACTCTCATTATTTTTGTTTTGTTTCTATTTATTTTTAATCCCATTTTTCCCCTTCTTTTGTTAATTCTAGTAGCATTTGTTCATGATATTCCTTCTTTTGGTTACTATCACTATGTCATCTGCATATGCGACTATCTGGCCCCCGCTCGTTCTGAAATTTCCCTTGTTCACATTTCTAAGAACATGCTCCAGAGCCAAATTAAATAGTGTTGTTGATAGACCGTCACCCTGTCTTACGCCTCTATTAGATACAAAGCCCTCCGTTTCTCCTTTCCCTGTAAGTATCTTCACTTTTGACTCCTTCATAGTCATTGCAATCAATCTTCTCAATTCTTCTCTTTAATTAGTTCTTGTATTATCGATCTCTTGGTGTTGTATTTTGTTTCCCAACAAAAGTTCCGGCAATAACGCAAGACGAGTTAGTTTTATTTTGAAACAAATTGTCGAAAAACTTTCCTGTTTTCCATAATATAAAGCGTCGCATTTCAAATGGCTTCCTATTCCCTAGAACTTTTTCCATTTCTTTTCTATTTACGCCACCATAATAAGCGGGATGTCGTAAATAGCCATTTGAAAAAGTGTGCAGGACCTCTCTATAATAAAGAGTCAAGGAAACCCGGAACATTTTTATTACTTTCAAATTCCCCCATTTTCTACTACATTATATGTATGTTTCGAGTTCGGTAGTTCACTTTTTTTTTATGTATAGTCGAAGGGTTTCTAATCGGACGCTGGGGAATCAAAAACAGCTCATCAATCTCGAAAATGGTAGAAAATAATCTCTAAATTGAAAATACTTTCCAGAGTAGGAATTACATCATTCAAAATAGAATGCAGACGTACCATTCGTAGCGGCAATGTGCCTTACGTCTTTTTCTTATGTCACAAACGATGACGCACGATAAAAAGTTAACTTAACTAATACGAAACTCAATTATGATGCTTTTCAGCCGATAGGTTAGGTCTATAAGGCTATAAGGTCTATAAGGCCTTCCACTGCGACTTGCAAGAGTCCATTGTGGCTCAAACGTATTCAGATTTAGGATCTTCTGACAGTCCAAGTTTTAGCATATGATGATTCAAATGACAGTGGCCTGTTAGACAACGAACGTCATGCCTGCTGTAGTCTAACATTTGTTTGGAGACATTTTTCGAAGGATGTATGAAAGCCTTTGAATGAACCAATCCTGGTAAACTATGCCAGAAGTCTAAAGCTCTTCTTCCTGTCCAGGTATTTAGTGTTTGTTTGGAAAAGCTTATTGAGATGACAATTGTAGGTTTTGGTCCGATAGAAACACGTGCAGCTCCCTCCCTTGCAAGAGAGTCTGCCTTCTCGTTTCCTTCCATGCCAGAATGACCAGCAATACTTTATTGAGTTTCATCCGATGAGTCATATCAATTTTAAGACTCTATATAGGAAAAAGTATTAGGTTTAATTTAAAAAAAAAGTTTTTATTTAATAAAACTAATATTTATTCAATATTTTCCTTATGAAAGCTGAATAGAACTTTATAATCGACAAATTAACATGAAATTCCAATTAAGCTCTTCATTATCAAAATACCAAGCTGACGGCTAATTAAAATCTCGATTATAAACTAAAATACCCAATACCAGTTCACAAATCCGTCTTTTTCAATTATACGCCATCGAAGAAAAAATTCTTTCGGAAAGTTTTCTAAAGGCACTCATATTTCAGCGATCGATTTAACAAAATTCTTCCATCGAGACCAATTGATATCGTTACTTGACCGTCCTTAAAAGTAATAGTGCAAATAAAAAAGTCAAAAACAAACATTACACTTTTTCACACTGGTGCAAACAGCCCATAGGCATTACTGGAATACAAGAGAATGTTGTGCTTTTAGTCCAGGATCACAAAACACATTTCCCACTTGAATTCCCAGCTTAAACATTTTGTAAGGTCATTAGTAGGATATAAAGTAGCACATAAGTGCTTGCTCATCGTCAAAAACCTTCCCACAATTGAGATGGAGATTTTTTATGCTCATTATTGATCAGCTAAGAGCGTATGACTTAATAAAACAACTCCTCAAATAAGCTCCAAATAACAATTTCAGGTAGGAAAGTGTACAAATGAAGGCTGGTACTGTGGACACGACCCAGCAATAGTGGAACACGTTTGATGCGATAATTACAGTCAAGCAGTGTCGAACATGGTTAGTACTTGGATGGGTGACCAGGCCGGAGAAAACCATCGTATAGGGCTCGTACAGCCTGCAGGTACTGTGGGCGACGACCCAACACTGTAGTGGAACGCGTTTGATGCGATAATTACAGTAAAGCAGTGGTGTCGAACATGGTTAGTAGTTGGATGGGTGGCCATGCCATGACCATGTAGATATGTAGATATGCCGTCTTTCGGAGGAGACGTAAAATCGAGATCCCGAGTCCATGGATGTTGAGCTCGTTAAAGAACGCTACCACTGGTTGGAACACTAGTGGGTTCGCCAAAATTTCTGGTTACGGATAGAGAGCTCCCGGCGTCGGTGATTAGCCTCAGTCGCAGAAATAGACCGATTTTAAATAACGGAATAAAAAAAAGGCTGGTACAGAAGGGGCTCTACTCCAATAGTACACGTGTCTAGTCCAAAAATCACAGAGTCCTGAATCATAGGAATTTTGAGCTTAAATTTGAAATCCGTACTATCAGAAAATGGAGATATAGGGAAATAAATCAGGAGAATCTCATCCCTAAAAATGTGTACACAGGGTTACCCGAAACTGAGGAGTAAACTAGTACAACCTCACTTCCTGAGAGTTTGTGTATTAACCACCAGAAAATGTCCTCCTTAGACTTCATAGTGCCTTAATAGAGAGTTTTTTGTCTAGTACGCCCTAGACTATAATACGAAAAGCCTACAAAAAATAACAAGCTATTCAAAAGTTATTTTCTCTTACCATTTCGTCAACTGTGGAAAAGCCATTAAGATAGCCAGATATGGAGAATAGGGCCGCCATGTTGGTCATAATGAAGGCGAACCCCGCGGTGAAAAAGCACCATCCGTAGCGGTAGTCGTAGACGGGGCCCGATGGCGATTCTTTGTTGTATTGCGATATTTCCAACAACGTCTCGGAAAGAGACGAGACAAATATGACCAAACCGGTGCCTAGGGATAGACCTGTAACAACGAAACGTTCATTAAATTTACGTGGACTGTTATTACCCCTTACGTTATGAGGCTGAAACTGATGCTTACAACTGCCCTTTACGGGAATATTCAACATATTATCCTACTTTACAACAATCATCATAAACGGTAATGAAAATGCATTTCCCATTATCTTATTTTATTGCTTCAAGCAGTTTAACAATTCAACTTTATTAAGTCGTAGAAAAAATATAGTGTATAACTCGAACGAAGTTTATAGACAAAATAGAAGCTACTCGTCACTAATGCATTTGTCGCTGTGAAATTTGCAGTTAATTTTGCCGCTGTCAAAGTGACAGTTGAACTGTGGCACATGGAATAAATTAAATTGTCATATTAAAAGTGGCCAGGAGGAAATTTTGGTTGATTTTGTTGATAACTAGTTGCTCCAGCTTGTGGATTCAAAGATTTAGCTTAAATTAGCCTCTAACTTTCTTTAGAGCTGGTGGAGGAGCTCTAGCATTATCTCTAAGGCATTGCTAAAGCTCGATCCCATTGCATATGTGTTTTTGCTTTGTGTAGCAGCAGTTTCTCTAGTTATTCCTGCAGTTACAGTGAAATCAGCTTCCTGGAGATGTCTGAACCCTCTTTGTCCGTCTCCTGCATAGTAGTTTGGATTTAACTCGAAAATTCTCCATACATCTTTTGAAATATTCCCTATAAGCAAGTTTGGGAAACCCTCCAGAATATGTTTTTGTATAAAAACGTCATTTTCCTATGTCAAAAGTTAATTGGCGCAGTCGGTGTCGATTCCGTATTAATTTTAGACTTTTCGACGTTGCGCACGAACCAATTTTTTGTTGCTGTTTTGTCTGCTTTGTGTAGCGTTGTTTTGTTCCACCAAATCCACACAGCTTGGGTGATATTTGGTCTGATAACCTTTAGATATAACTAGCAGATTATTTTTTCTCTTATTAGATCCAATGTTTTCCCAAAAAAAGTCAGCAGTACCGGGTGGTCAACACAAATCCTCACACCTTTCGTGAACAACATACCCAATTTCCAGAAAAAGTCAATGTTTTGGCAGGTATTTTGGGAAACCACATAGTTGGTCCCGTCTTCCTTAATTCAAATTTAAGCGGTGAAGTGTATCTGGAGATGTTACAAAATGCAATTGAGCCGTTAATTCTTGAAATTCTGGAAGATAATCCAGATGAATTCGGCTATCTGGAAATAACATTTCAACAAGATGGTGCTCCTGCACATTATTATGGTGCAGTAAGACGTTACCTGGATGAAGAATATCGAGGTAGATGGATCGGCCGTCGAGGTCTTATAGAATGGCCACCTCGGTCACCAGATCTGAGTTTACTAATAGGATGTATTACTGTCAGGAAGTAGACGGAGCACATTTCGAACACTTGCTATAAGAATCCATTGTTGATATTTGATTCATTAAATTTAATAAAATAATTTCAATAATATTGGTATTTATTCAATTTATCCGTCAAAATTAGTTTAAACCTTGAGACAAAGGCCTTGGACTAGTTTAAAACGTCAAAAGATACAGAAGAAGTAGCAGTCAAAAAATTATTTCACTTGTTATATTGCCCAGCATTATCTTGACATTAGATTTGACCCTATGCTTGTCGATCTTTTATCAAAAACTGATTCAAATATGTACCGATAGCTTATGATACGTGTAGGCTCCTATATTTTATAAGGAATCATCGATTTTGATATGAATAATTAAAAAAAACTGTATTGGTACACACAGGAGTATAAAATGTTTTCATATGTCCAAAACTGGCATTTCTATTATCTCTTGAATGCCTAAAGGATTTAACTAAAAAAGTAAAAGCCATGGAACACGATTAAAGCAGAATACAATTACGTTCCGTGGAGAAAAAAATACCGCCATTCCGCAAAACTATTTTCCATGACACAGTTTGGGTCTCTAGCAATTTTCAAATGGATTTAATCGCGGAAAACCATTTGTTTTAACTTCGCATCAAAAATGTGTGTTCTCTTTTAAAACATTTTCTGCACTACAACAACGGAATGTAGATAATCTAATTGTGTGAGAGAAATTGAAAAAATTATCCGGTTGCTGGAATACTAACGTTTTAGCGCGGCTCAAATTATTTGTTGAGAAAATGGGATATTTCAGTTAGAAGAAAAAAGTTGATTAATTTGGAAGGTTTCGGAATTAATTAGATTTTGTGGAAAGTTAGGAGAAGATTTTTATTTTTTCGGTTATATTTGAAGGGTTTCGCTTTGAAGTCATACAACTTTTTGAAAAAAATGATATTGATTCAGTGACAAGCAACAAGACCTCTCTAGATGTACCGGGTGGCCAACTAAGAACGGCCGTCGGTCATATCTCAGGTTCGGGAAAAATTTTTTTTAACAAAAGTGGCCTCGAGAAACGCCTGGAAATTATTTTTAGAATTGCATGTCCACCGCTTTCAAAATTTCCTCAATTGAGGAGCATATTAAATATTATAATAAGATTCCTCGACAAATTCTGCATATTTTTTAATAGGGGATGGGTAATTTGGTCCCCGCTACCTGTGTTAATCCTTTGGTAGCCAGGCACTTCGATAATCCGGCTGGTAATTTCGCCCCCAAACTAAAATATAATTATTTCTGCTTCTTGGAAATTTTTAGGAATAACAGGTATTTTAGACGGATATAAAACCCTTATATTATTATAATTTGCAATCATTTGAATTATTACTTAGTTTGAGTACGTGTCAATTGTTGTGAGAAAGCAAATTATGGAGGTGAAAATTATTAAAAGTA
>CAJUYH010006793.1:32551-42697 GCA_910591685.1 Galerucella tenella
AATATCATTGTGCTTACGTGTCTTTCAAATCTTGAAGCTCTGGGGAATACGCAACGAATCTTCGTCGACGGCACATTTGGTTATTGTGCCAAATATTTCACACAAATGTTTATACATCACGGTTTTTTACACGGACATTACATACCTTTAATGGTATGCCTTCTACCCAATAAAAAATCGGAAACATACGAAAGACTGTTTCTTTTGGTTCAAGATAAGTGTTCCAAAATTAATATTAACTTCGATTTTGAGGAAATAGTGTGTGATTTTGAAATGGCCATACATAAAGCCGTTCGAAAAGTTTGGCCTTCCACCCAAATCATCGGATGCAGATTTCATCTCGCCCAGGCATGGTTCCGGAAAATTAAAACTATCGGTCTAGTTGTGGAATATAACGATGCGAGCAGTGATATTGGTCGGTGGTTGCACTTGACTTTTGGTCTTACTTATTTAGATCCTAATGAAGTGGGTGATTGCGTTGCGTTCGAACTATTCGAAAATAGACCAAATGACATGAGATTGTTGAAGTACGCTGATTATCTAATCGAGAATTATGTTGATGAAGAATCTCTTTTTCCACCGACAATTTGGGCCAAAAATTCGTCTGATCTCACGCGAACAACAAACGCTTTCGAAGCTTTTCACAGAACTTTTAACGATTCATTTTACAAAGAACATCCAAATATAATAACATTTCTTGAGAAATTAAATGAATTCCAAATCGAAATTTATATCAAGTTGCAAAGTTGTCATTTGAAACATTATGTAAGAGACCCTTAAATTAGAAATCGTCAAAAATTTATTGAAAACCTTATAGAAAATACAAAAATTCTGAAATAGATAGAACTCATTTTTTAACATGTATTTCATTTAAATGTGTAAAATTTCGAAATTCTCATTTTTGTAAAAATTATTGATATGTTCATGCCATAGAGTTGAAATTAAAACCTTTAAACTATTTTCATGTTTTGATTTTATTTCTTCTTTGAACCGAAAGCATAATACCTGATTGCGGGGACGAAATTACTTGTAGGGAATTTATACCTGTCAGCCATGGGGACCAAATTACCTTTTGAAATTTCGTGACGTCATCTTTGGGGACCAAATTACCAACTCCGTTTTAATATGACAGGTTTAAGTCTATCTCTTCAAATAAGGGGTGGGGGAGAGTGCGAACCTTGTTACGAAAAAACGCCTGTAATTCTGGTTCTGCTTTACCGATTTTAATAAACTTGGTGTTGTTTGAAAGGGCTTTTGTTGAACAATCGAAAATTTGTAAATATGAACCAATCTGATTGATAACATAAATGCTAGAGGGCGCTGTTTTTTTTTTAATATTGTGTTTTCTCGTAACAATTTTAAATAGAAGCATACAAATTGAATTAGATCTTTAAAAAGGAGACTAAATTAGTGCTAAACCTCTTTCCTATCCTGAGATATCGTAAAAAACAGGTAAATGGCGGGAATTGATCTTTCAATGTCTAAAAGGCTGGTGAAGTAAGAATGTTATTACAATGGTACTGAGAGTATTGAGGAATATGATGAACAGGATGTAGATAGTTTGGAAATGGAGAGCAGATGGGACGGAGAAAGAGAAAGTTAGTGCTTTAGAGGATGTTTGTAAAGGTAGGAAAATATTTTGACATCAAATGTTTGGAAATTATACAACGAGATCTCAAATAAAAGATTTCGTTTGATCGCTTTTCCAGTAATGTTTTTTTGATGGTAATAAGATAAAGTTATGAGTATTTGGACCGATTCCAATTGTGTTGCTCCATTTAAAAAGATAATCATTTATCCATGATAAACGCCGAGTGAAGTCGAAAGGACATAAAAGCAGCTGCCTACCCAATAAAAGTCATTTTCAACATGAATAACCTATAACTCATCCCCCCAAAAAAAAAACACTCACAGACAACATTTTTTCCAGGTTGGTTCCATTCTTCACTCGCCTATATAAGTTTTGATAAGTTGTGTAGACGCTTATGTGTGGCCACTGCGACAGAAAGGGCTTTTCCCGGGGGATTTCGGGGATTTGCGACGCGTCTTTCCTGCATTTCTTTCTCGTCACTCGTGGCGTTATTGAAGCGAGCTACTGATGCACTAATTTTTTAAAAGGGATTTCGCTTGACGTGTAACAAATTGAAGGCTGATACACGCAGATATATATATATATTTTTTCTCGTCTAGAACTAAAGGGAGAAGAGGATGTGTGAACCAATTAAAAAGTTAGACTGCTTCATTCTATAATCCATTAGGGTTGAAAAATTGCCTAAACTTGGAATACAATTTAAAACTAAACACACTAGGGAATCGCTCGTATATATATGTCGTAGGCTTGTGATGTAATACGTCTCAAGATGTCAACACTTTGAGGAAAACTTTTGTATAGCATTATGTATGTATTACGGGGTGACATTCACTGAGACCTACTTCTACTTAGTTTCCAATGAGAGTCTCAGAAAAGTTAGTAGCACCTTTAGTCCTATTTCCCGGAGGAATTTTAGGATATCTGCAGGCTCCAACTTAGGTAAATGTTCCTCTTCTATCCAGAAATATCCCAGGTGCTCTGCTCTAGGATTCTGAAGTGCTGTGCAGATGGAAAGTATCTTCTTCTATACCACAAAATCAACATTCTTCTTCCTCCACTATTTTGAGCTTTCTCAGGTGCCCAGTCAGACGACAATGTCCCCAATGATCCCCGTTAAAACTCTTAGCGCAGTTTTACTTTGACTTATGCATTCATTTGATCTGAACTTGTTGTAGTCGCCCAGAAGAATCTTTGATTGTTTAAGCCCTTCTGGATCTTTCCAATGGTCAGATCTTCTCTTTTTCTCGTCTTTACCTATTTCTTCCAATATTCCATTGGGGCCGATTCCGCAAAAGGGTTCATGCCCCCAGGGAAAGGTATTTCAGTCCCCCTCTTTGATAGTTCATCTGCTATTTCATTTCCTTCTATTCCAGTGTGTCCTCTATTCCATAGTAAGGTGACTATATTGTTCTCGCCTAGTTCATTGAGTTTGTCTAGGCATTCCCCCACCATTTTGGAACTGATTATACAAGAGCTCACTGCTTTAATGGCTGCTTAACTATCCGACATTATGATAATCCTTTGTCTTCTGTATCCTTTATCGAATTCATACATTCAAGTTTTCAAAATTTCAACACCCTGTATTTCGAAAAGTAAATGTGCTAGACCCCTTAATCCTCATATCATTTTGTCCAATTTTACGAGAGGAATCTACATGCAAACGTTGTAATTAGCCTTAACGTTCGAGATGCTTATACCATTTTTTGCGCGATCGTATCGAAATGAATTCCGAATAAAATAATTTAAATTTCTTCGAAATGAACGAAATTTCAAAAGTGACATTTATACTTCTCGATCAGTTCAAAATATATTTTGCATTTTGGTGAAATTTATTTTTTATTTATTACTTTTCGACGTCTGAACGGTAAGCATATCACTTACCGACGTGTTAAACTTAGAAACCAGTAAACACAACCTACCGTCCTGACAACCGATGTTGTAAATAAACGAAAAAGATCAATCGCGCAAAAAAAATTATGGCAATAATAGTAAAAATTTATCCGAACAAATTCAAGTAGATCAGCAGCACTGCGAATACCAGCTTTGCATAGAATTTTAATATAGCATCGGTGGTTCAGTGGTAGAATGCTCGCCTTCCACGCTGGTGGCCCGGGTACGATTCCCGGCCGGAGCATATGAATCGCTGCTTGGTAAACGAGAGAGACACTCAGGAGAGAGCACACGCACGCAAGCAAGGCACATAACGAAGCAACGTAACATAACGTAACGTAACGGTCAGATCTTTTGCGTCGCGACCCCCGGTCGCTCAAACACAACCTGACGTAAAGAACTAAAGTTCCAAAAAACTAGTACAATCTTGTTTTATTTTTTATCCAAGAAAAACTTGAACTTGTCGGTAAAAAAATGGTCACAAGCATCAAAAACCGTTAATGGAAAATGGAAAGCACCTTTAGGACCGCTAAAGTTTTACCAAAACCTCTTCAGCCAGTAAACACCCTGTAGAATATACACAAAAACTGTATACCAATTCCATTAATTCAAAAATCCACTTTTATATAACCCTAAGTAAAATATATGATGGAAAATGTACATTTTCACCTATTCAGTTTTTAATAAACTCTCACATGTATACCGTGAAAAGCGTTGGCAACCATTTTGTCTCTTTTACATTATCTCTCTCACCAGCATGGGTTGAATAATGATGAATAGAAAAAGGGATTTTCGTTTGACAGTAAAGATATATGAAAACCCGACATCTATATTATGTGGAAAACATTTTGATGCAGTCCAACCACCCTACCATCTTTTCATTTGAAATTGGATAAGGGAAGGTTGTAAGATATAGGTATTAATTTGAAAGGTGATTCAGCATCGCTCGCGTTACATTAGAAAACTTGAATTATTTCGAGTTTTGATGGAAAGATATTAATTTATTTTTCATAAAAAGCAACATTTTGTTCATCTAGGATGATTGCCTCAGCTATAAGCTTTTCTCGCTTGTTAGCCAATCATTTAAAGGACTTTGAAACCTTTCTCTAACTCATATTGTTACTTTTTCTTATTCCTGTAGTTACTGTCAAATCAGCTACCTGGAGATGTCTTAACCCTCTTTGTCTGTCTCCTGTATAGTAGTTTGCATTCAATTCGAGGATTCTTCATGAATCCTTTGAAATATTCCCGATACACAAGTTTAAGGAACATCCCATATCTTTCTATACAGGTTGTCCCATGACGAGTTAAAACTATCTGTATATGGCAAAATACTTATAGTAAAATCATGAAAATTTCTACGTTTCGGTTTGCGGACGCGATCTTTTTAACTAACATATTTTCAAAGATGGCAGACTTCCGATTCTACCGGAAGTCGACTGTAACTTTGTTATTTTAAATGGAACACCCTGTATATTAATACATTCTTAAAATCTACCAAAAATTTTAGTATGCTTTTGTCTAAATTATTTTTTTCGAAAAATGCATATTTCTTGAGTTATTAATTTTTTTGAAAAAAATTTGACGGTTGCAGACCCTTACACATTATTTTTTTAAGAGGATACCCTTAAAGATATGAAAATGGTTTCTGTTCGGTTGCTTTAAGCAAGGTCAGACGTATATGAATCTATGCTGAAAATTTTTTCATTTTATACAGGGTGTGTACAGAAAGTGTTCAAAGTTTAACTTCATAAATATCAAATTTCTTTATTTTTTCAAATAGAACCACCCGGTTTTCTCTATTTTAATGCACTCAGGGGTAAAAAATGAGGCAAATTCATGTATACTTCCCTATACCTAATTCTTACCGTTATCCAGATATTAAATGTTTTCTTTAAATTTTTAGAGATGATCTTACTGCAAATAAAGCACAAATGTTCTTGTAACAACTTTGCCATATATACCATGTATTATCTATAGAGGAGCCTAACAATACAATAAACTTACTGTAGACATCACAAACATTTCTTCTAGGACTAAATTCAAAAAAGCTTTTAAAAAGAAAAACTGTATTTGATCATGCAGATACCTGATTAGAAAGTAGACTGTTTTAGTATTATATTTTACCATGTTGCAGTTTTCAAACTATAGTAACTCCAACATGTTTTTGTTGAACTATTTTTCTTTTCCTTTACAATCTATCTTTGTGTTTCATATTGTTTTTATTTATTTTTTGTAGTTTATTATATTGATCAAGGAATACTTTGTAGGCCGTAACACCAGATCTATTCTGATTATTGGCCAATTATATGATTAAATAAATAAATTTAAAGTAAATTCACATAATCTTTTTTATTTCTTAGTGCTTGTATCAACGGGTCAATATAAAATTTAGACCACACCTGCATCTCTCAAAATGTACAGAAAACATTTAATATCTGGATAACGGTAAGGTTTAGGTATAGGAGAGTATACATGAATTTGCCTTATTTTCCACCCCTAAATGCATTAAAATAGAAAAAACCGGGTGGTTCTGCTTAAGAAAATAAAGAAATTTGATATATATGAAGTTAAACTTTGAACACTTTTTATACACACCCTGTATAAAATGAAAATATTTTCTATATAGATTCAAATACGTCTGACCTTGCTAAAAGCAACCGAACTGAAACCATTTTCATATCTTAAAGGATATCCTCGTGAAAAAATAATTTACAAGGGTCTGCAACGGTAAAATTTTTTACAAAAAAATTAATATCTCAAAAAGCATGCCTTTTTCCAAAACAGTTTTCAGACAAAACTATACTAAAATTTTACGTAGATTTTAAAAATGTACTAATATAGAAGGTGTTCCATTTAAAATAACAAAGTTACAGTCGACTTCCGGTAGAACCGGAAGTCTGCCATCTTTGAAAATATTTTAGTTAAAATGATCATATCTAAAAACCCAAACGTAGAAATTTTCATGATTTTGCTATATACAGATAGTTTTAACTCGTCGTGGGACACCCTGTATAAAACGTCATTTTCCCATGTCAAAAGTTAATTGACGCAGTCGGTGTTGATCCTATATTAATTTTACTCTTTCCACCGTTTCACACGTACCAATTTTTTGGAGCAGTCGTCCAAATTTTGTCCCAAAAAACCTAAAAGTTCTCAAACAAAAAGCTGTTATTGTTTCCAAAAGATAAACAAGAGGAAAACACGTAGAGTACATTCACTAATAGTGAAATCTGATCATTTTTGAGTGCGTGCACAATGGAAAGTGTCCTGCTTTTATCTGGAATACTCATCCCGTTTTCAGTTCGTTCTCACTTGATTGTTCTTTTCAAAGCTAAGTCCTTTCTCATAATAGAGATTTTATAGTTTTTGTTGGGCTTAATTTGAAGCAGAAGGAAGACCATATTTATCAAGAAAGGATTTCCAACAAAGAGATGGGCATCTTTCGAAAAGAAAAAAAAACAGTTATTGATGTTATTTCCAACATTATAACTTTATTTTTATCACTGTTTCGGTATCTCAGTTGGAAAATCTCTCGGGAAATACCGAGTTGATTGCTTAAAAATTGTTGTTTTTTTTTTCTTTGCGAATGTTCTTTTTTAAAAGTAATCAAGGAATTAGGAGTGCCAACGTAAATAAGGAAATTGATGGAATCGACCGAGATGAGTATAGTTTCACGGAAAGGGGGAAAAAATCAGGATTAGGGAACTCCTCATCAGGAAACTTTTTATAACGACAACGAGGGATATTAATGAAGGTTGAAAAGAAGATTTTGCTGCTTAAAAAAGAAATTAAAACTGAGAAAAGGAATGGGAAAAGTGCTTAGAAGATTTTGATATGATTGGAGTCTCAGAACAAATGATGTGTCAATGTATGTATGTATGTATATTGGAGGAACACCCCTAAAGCACTTTCTTACCCTTTTTGTAATATTGCGACGGACCTTCTGATCACATCTGGATTATTTCTGATTTCTCCGCACGCATTCTCTATTATTCGAAAAAGTTCTTCTCTCGGTAGCATACTTTTGATTTTAAATATTTTAGAAAGTGCATGGAGGTCAGTTTGAGCAATTTTTGTAGGATAGACTTGCTTCGTTCGGACATTGCTGTTAGAATTTCTTGTTTTTTTTTCAAGTCAATTAATAAAATTGATAAAAAAACTCCGTTTTTTGAAGTATAAATTTATTTCTCGTATTTTATCCTTGTTATTCGAAATGTAGAAGTGCATAGTTTCCAAATACATATCCTTGTACAGGGTTTTCGAAATATTCAAAACTTATTGAACTAGTATCTCCCCAGGAACAGCATTGTAATCACATTTTTTAGTGGTCTGTAATCGTAAATATACACACTCAATTGAATTTAACCAGATGCATTAAATAAATTTCATTTCAAGCTAAAAAATAAATAAAATCTCTCCGATACCATTGTTAACCTCCAAAACGTGCATAAATTATAACTTTGACGGTAAATTTTGAAATTTTTTGTTAAGCTGGAGCTGCATTGTCTCTATGGAGATGCTTTTGATGGAGTTTCTAGGTTAAGTTTATAAAACACCTTGTACCTCGGTTATAAAGTGTAGAAGACACATTAAAACAGACAACGAGCAAATAATATGTTGGAGACGACAGTATTTACGAGATATCCGAAAATACAGACAGGAGGGAAGACAAATCTATTATCTAGATGAGACATGGCTCAATAAAGGACATTCAGTGAAAAAAATATGGCAGGACAAAAGTAGTAAAACCAGTCGTCAAGCTTTCATAGAAGGTTTATCTACTGGACTGAAAACTCCTATCGGTAAAGGTCGCCGACTAATAATAACGCATATTGGATGCAATCAGGGGTTCGTTGAAGGTGGTTTACTGGAGTTTCAGTCAACATCAACCAAAAACTATCATGAAGAAATGACTGCAGATGTTTTTGAAGAGTATTTTACACAAATGGTCGAATTAATTCCAAATAATGCTGTAATCGTTATGGTCAATGCCACTTATCATTCGCGATTAACAGAAAATCTTCCATCTACTTCTTGGAGAAAAGCTGATATTAGAAATTGGTTAATCGTAAAAGATATACCATTTGAAGTTGATATGTTGAAAAAAGAACATTTAAAGGTTGCTTCAGATCACAAGCTACAATTCAAAAAGTTTTTTATTGATGAAATAGCCAAGAATCGTGGGATAACAGTGCTTCGTTTGCCGCCATACCATTGTGAATTAAATGCGATAGAGTTAATATGGGCCCAAATGAAAGGTTATGTAGCTAGACATAATAAAACATTTAAAATGAAAGATGTTCGTGAACTAATGAAGTTCTCATTGACAACAATAACTGAAGAGAACTGGAGAGATGCTGTGAATCAAGTAATTAAAGAGGAAGAGAAAATGTGGGTTTTAGATAACCTCATTGAACAAACTAGAACCGATAGTGATCTCTCTCGACGAGTCTTCGGATGATTCTTGTATGGCCAGCGAAGATGATACTATAGATTGAATTTTATATTTCCTATAAATGGTATGTTTACTTTACTTGACATACATTAATTCATTGTCAATAAATTTGAATTATGAAAATTAAACTATATTTTCTTTAATTAATTTAATTTAATAAAAATAAAAATGTAACCTATTGTATTTTGAGCTGAAACAGGGATGTATAGATAACCAATACAGAACCCTACTTGTTTTGCATTAGAATTTTAGTATTTACTTGTAAAATTCTTAGGATCACTCTGTAAAAGATAAATTTCTATTTGAATATTTAATGAGGCTACTGTGCTGTCAGACATTAAGAAATAAACTATAAATATAGGATTTTGGAAGCACTAGAGTGATCTCCATCTACAGTTGAAGTAAGGCACTTGCCCAATGAAACACACTGTATGTAGCCTTTAACTTCTCCCTGTTTGGATGTAGGAAAGGAAGTACCAATGCTATCAATGGTAGGTCGATAAGTTGAATTCCACCTCTAGAAAATATTCCACGGTATTTTCTATAGAATACTATCCGTCGAAAAGATTTGAAAAAGATGGTTCTTCTGTGTAGTTTTGCAGTAATACCGCCTGAGACTTAAGAGCAACATTTAATAACTTTGGAGCTGCTAAGAAGCAAGTTGTTGTAAACGGCGAATTGTAAGAACGTATTGTTCGTCATTATGTATAAAATGTTTTAATTCCGGAGTTTCAATTAATTTCGAATTAATTCCTGCAAAGAGATTTAATTATTCTTACGTTTAGAGGGTACTTGGTATATATACAGCGTGTCCACGGATGGAGTATCCCAATTTGAATTTTTGTTTGTATATAAATCAATTAAGTCCCTTGATAAAAAAGACATATATGCATCTCTGGTCTGTTGGCCAAAGATCAGACAAACCACTGCGATGCTGAAACTAAACAAGGTTCAAAGACATGCATGCATTGGCATTACAGGGGCAATGAGGACTACTCCTACAGAGGCGCTGGAGACAATGCTATACCTTCCTCCGCTACATTGTGTCATAATGTGCGAAGCAAGGGCAGTTCTAACCCGACTGGATAAAGCCTCAGACCATGACGTGGTACATGGGAGAGGACACACAGAAATAAGGCATGTGGATAACAACATCTTTAGAATGCCAACAGACCAGATATATCTTTCGCAAGAAATTCGAGATTGT
>CAJUYH010006794.1:0-19157 GCA_910591685.1 Galerucella tenella
TTATTGTATTTGGAGTTCCCTTTGACTATTAATTGATTATCTAGTTTGAATTTGATTTGGAAAGGGGTTCTCATTAGACCCCTAATCTTATTCGTTTTTGGAATTAGATTTGAATATTGAGTTCTCATTAGACTTTAATCAAATTTATTTTCCCTTATTAGATGTGTTTTGTTATTGGTGACTACTAGACTACAATGTTTATTTAATTATGTTGTTTGGAATCATTCTCAGATAATTTATTTCATTATTATTTGCATTAATATTTTAATTGTTTAAATTAATTTGTTTATTTTTGGATCTCTCTTGACATATATGTGAATTTTCTATTTTGAATTAGATTTAGTAATGGGTTCTCATTAGACCCTTTATCTTTTTCAGTATTTTATAACTTGATAGGTTCTCATTAGACCTTAATATCAAATTATTTATTTATATTTTCATTTAGGAAGTTTACATATCTGTTTTGGGACATTTTAAGAAGATTTCTACAATTGTCAATTTTAAACTCCTGTTAGAATGATTGAGTTCTATGTTCACTGTCATTTGTCATATGCTAATTTTTTAAAATTGAAGGAGTGTCACTTCAACATCCGTTAGACGAACACGTGTTGTCTAAAATAATTTTAACAAAATTTTATAATGTTTAATATCTAGATTCAACAAACCCTAAACAGGGGATCATTTTAATTTTAATTTCAATGTTATTTTAATTTATGACGTCAATGTGTTGTCAAAGTTTCTTGTACAAATTACCTGACGAGTAAGTAATTCTTTATCTACTTCTTTTATATTTTCCAACTTTTTTACTTACTTGCAGGTAAGCACTGAAGATGGCTTAATAGCCGAAAGCGCTCTGCGATTTAATAAATTAATATTTACACAGAATACAAATATGTTTTCTTGACTTTCTAGTCATGTGTACTCAGCTATAAAATATTCACCTTATTTAGATATACCTACAAACAATTAGATTTAATATTCACTTTTCATAAATAATAATTGACCGTAAACAACAAAGTACAGACTTGAAGAGAACTGTCAGTGGGGCATTAGAAAAATACGTAAGACTCATTGCCGCTACGAAAGGTACGTCTGCATCCTATTTTGAAAGCTGTCATTTCTCCCGATTGATAGGTCGCGCTTGTGCGTAGTCTAAGCATCAACCAATCAAATTTTTTAAGTCAAAGATTAGGTTTAATGTTTCTAATGCATTTAAGCGGTTATATATTGTGATATTTTTATTGGGATTAATCACAGATCTGCCTTTTTCCATTTCTTCCAACGTGATGTGTTAGAAGGACATAAACAATCGATGACGCACACCAAACAGGTTATTATATGAACTAGAAGACGTTAAGATTTGCTTGTCTTTTATTTTTTGCATATAAAGCTAGAAAAAGTAGTAGATTGTTTTTTTGCCAGGGCTCTAATTTTCGCACCATCTTTGAAATACTCTTCAATTTTTTTCGATACACTTCGGTTATAGGGTGCTGATGAATGTCGAGAACGACATGCTGATCTTGCAAGTCGGAATGCAGTGCAGCTAGAATGGATTCCGGCCCACTTTGGATTTGAAGGCAACGAAATGGCGGATGCACTGGCTGCGGAAGGGGCGGCAGCTCCTTTCTGCGGCCCGGGCCCGGACCCTCGACCTGACAAAACAGACAATAAGCAAGGAGACGAGGAAGTGGCTAAGGAACCAGCACCTCGCTCATTGGAATGCTCTGCAGGGTACTAGACAATCCAAACTTCTACTGAAGGGATGGACTGATGGACACGCTGGGGCAGCTATTGAACCACCAAGGAGTGGGTGGAGGAAGATGGCAGGACTCCTAACAGGGCACTGCTGTATGAGGAAGCACTTCTACAATCTAGGAGTAGAGGAAAGTTCCCTAAGTAGGGGTTGCGGCATGACTGATGAAACGTCAGTCCATGTTCTCTTAGAGTGTCCACACTGGGCTGTATTACGCAGGCGAATCTTCGGAGTCTCTGTCATGGCTCCTGGAGACACAAGCAGGCATCCACTGAAAAAGGTTGTGGCCTTTATAGAAGGGCTCGGCTTCATGGATGTCTAGGTAGCAGGAATAGCACAATGCCAATGCCAGTGGCATCAGTGCCGAAACCATTTCTTTAGTTTGGCTAGGTCAAGGCTCGCCTGCACATTCTTTAGTAGTAGTAGTAGTCGGTTATAGGGAAGGAGGCAGGCGTTCAGAGGTTTTTCTGTCTTTGTCTGTGTATATATAGCATAGACGCTATTAGAAAAAGACAGCCTAAGCCTCCTACTCTCTATCTCTTATATTCTGACGGGCTCCGAGCTGGCTTGTTGCCTCTGTCTGTAGTATCTCGTCGGGCGTACTCGGCGACTGAATGAGAGGAGCGCTTTCGGCTATCACCCGACGGCAGAGAACTGGTGCTCGCCTATTGAATCTAAATATCATTTGTTAATTTCTATATATTATATATTATACCAGTTGTTACTTTTGTACCCGGTCTCTCCTTATAGGAGTAGACTGCACAAAGTGAGAGTACAAACAATAAATTCAACTCAAATACTGCAAGCGCTAAACGTGATGGCAAGCCCGCCCCCATGCGCACAAACTTATTTTCAATGTTACCTCCCACTACAGCTCTTGCAAGACATATAAATGCTCTGTACAGAGGCGTATCATTAGTTGTCCTCCAATTCTGTTGACGTTTGGCATTCTCTGAATAATTTTTGTACTTATTGTTTCAAAAAAAATGTCATCGCCTAACAAAAAACAAAGAAATCATGTTCCATTTGCTAACCTAATTAGAACTAATCATAGGTACGACACTGACCGTCGAGGGGCTTATCGTAATTCAGTTGGAAGAGTCTATACCTGCACAATCGCTCTGTGAAGGAAACTAATGAAAAATGTTTTTTTTTTGTGAATATCATTTAACAATTATTATCTTCATTTATAATCGTTAAAAAATATTCAGCAGATATGCTCGACTCAAGGATGGGGTAATGTCTCATGTAACATAAAACTGAAAATAAATTTCGAATTGATTTGATTATGAGAAATGACTGCAATGTAAACTGAGAGCTTACTTTTCCATTAACTGAGTAATCTTAGAAAGACGCGAAATTTGAGATTTATATCATTCAAATCCTTCAATCGCAAATTAAAAATAATTTTTCGGTTGAAAGTTGGAGAAAAATATCAAAAAAATTGTACAAGTCTACTGAAAATACTAATGGTCATTTGAACCAGCTCTGATTAAATCCATTTGTTAGGTAACGACGGTTAAATGTTAATAATAATCAGTTAACCAACAGTTGCATTGCAACGTACAAAATCACATGAATACATTTGACAATGAAGCAATAGTTGGTGAATTTATTTTAAGTCACTGCATAACGTCAGTCTCCAGGATGTCGGATTCTCGGGCCAGAGAACAGTGCTCCCTGAGAGAAGAAATCTTTCGTCCTTGTCACTGAAATGACAAAGTAACCAAACGAAATGAAGACAAAAAATGTGTTCTCTTGGGGAGCGCTGTTCCCTGGCCCGAGAATTCGCCCCAGATCCCCCAAACACAGTACAGAATAAAAGTTCTATTATAGAATCGAAACAAAAACTAAAAACAATTACGGAAATAGTTATAAACAATAATTAACGCGTCACACAAACAGTGAAACTATACCGATAACGAGTCAATCATAGCTGCCGTCGCCTCGCGCCCATGCCGTCCGGCCCAATTCGTCATCGTCATCGTCATCGTCATCGGGTGCTCTCGCTAATCTTCGGTTCGCACGTGCGGCGCTCGAGAATTGTCTCATTACTCGGTACATTTCTATGAACTATCTTTTGTTTCACGCGTCAGGCGTATTAATTCGTATCTCATACAAGATGTATTAGCAGTCCTCGTGCACTCGCCGAAGCACACGCGGCACGATATTAGTTTAGTAAAGCGCTCAAACTTTTTGACCATAATTGAAAATTTAATTTTTTGTACGTTTTTGTATGTTTAAAAAATAAATATTAAAATGGTAATTTAAAAATAAAGATGAAGTAATATTTTGTAATTTTTAAATCTTCTGAATTGGTGGTTCAGCGCACGAGTGCACTTAAGGTACAGCCGCCACTGGTGGTGAGTGGGTCTATAAGGCCCTCCACTGCGACTCACAAGAGTCTATTGTGGCTCAAACCTATTCAGATTTCACCAAACAAATTCAGCTTCTTAACAAAGCCGATTATTTTATTTGGTGAATGATATTTCAGGTCCGAGGGCGAGAGAAAGACCCTGCCAAACATCAGATACCTGATTCGAGCCGCGGCGGGGCAGGCACAAATTATATGCTCTGCTGTTTAATCATCTTCCAAACAAAGACGGCAAGTCGGATCTTCCGACAGTCCAAGTTTTAGCATATGATGATTCAGATGACAGTGGCCTGTTAAAAGGCCTGTTAGACAACGTAGGTCATGCCTGCTATGGTCTAACATTTGTTTGGAAACATACTTCGAAGGATGTATAAAAGCCTTTGAATGAACCAATCCTGGTAAATTATGCCAGAAGTCTAAAGCTCTTCTTGCTGTCCAGGTATTTAGTGTTTGTTTGGCAAAACTTATTGCGAAGCCAATTGTTGGTTCTGGTCCGATAGAAGCACGTGCGGCACCATCCCTTGCAAGAAAGTCTGCCTTCTCGTTTCCTTCCATGCCAGAATGGCCAGGGATCCAGACCAGCAATACTTTATTGAGTTCTCCAATTTCGACGTTACACGGCAAGAGCTAAGTGCTTTTAAAGTCGCTTGGCTGTCCGAGAAATTTTTTATTGTTCTATGTATGAGATTGGCTTGCTCCACTATCTCCACACATGAAACAATGGCGTAAATTTCCGCCTGAAATACGGTTGCATAGGATCCTAGAGAGGTTGAAATTTCTGTCCTAGGTCTGCGCCCGTATACACCTGCACCAGAGCCTGAGGGTGTTTTTGAGCCGTCTGTGTACCAATAGCTGTTTGCTCTTAATAGTTCATCCTTACGGAGGACCCATTCATCTCTATCTGGAATTAGGACGGTGTAAGGCAGGTCGTAGTTTACTGTTGGAGGCATTATGTCAGAGGTCATTCCGTTCTGCATAAGCCTGATTTGTGCATTTAGAAATATGTACAATTCTGTATGCTGTCCATCTAGCCTCTCTTTCCAAAAATATATGGAGAGGAGGTAGGTCCAGAAGGATTTCCATGGCTGCTGACGGTGTGGAGCTGATAGCACCAGTGATTGCCAGACAAGCCTGTCTCTGTAAACCAGAGAGCTTTGCTTGTGCCGTTCGCTGTAAAGCTTTTGGCCATCAGGCAATAGCTCCATATGTGATCATTGGTCTAACGATCATCACATATATCCAATAGATTTGTTTGGGTCCCAAGCCCCAAGATTTTCCACAGATCCTGCGACATGCCCACAAAGATAGTATGGCCTTATGGATAACTTTTTCCAAGTGAGCGTTCCAAGTAAGTTTCTCATCTAGGATAATCCCCAGATATTTTACTTCCGCTGCAAATGGAATAACCTCACCATTGTAGGAAAGTGGTGGAAGATCCTCCAACTTCCTTTTTCTAGTGAAAGGAACTATTACAGTTTTGCCAGGGTTAACAGACATCTGTTCCCTCTGACACCAACTGTGGACATCGTCCAACGACTTTTGGAGGATATTATATGCTACCCTTCCTGACTTGGTCCTTGTCAAGATGACAAGGTCGTCTGCATACGCTTGCAGTTCTACCCCTTCTCTTTCGAGATCGCTAAGCAAGTTATCCATCAAGAGAGACCACAGTAGGGGAGATAGTACTCCGCCTTGTGGGCATCCCCTGGAAACCTTAAAGCTGATGGTCTCGTCCTGAAGGGATGTAGTGGCTGTCCTATTTGTGAGCATGGCATATATCCAACCAGTAATGGTTGGTTTGATGCCCTTTTCAGTCAAAACTGAACCAATGGAGGTCGGTAGTGCATTGTTAAATGCTCCTTCAATGTCAAGAAATATGGCAACCGCAATCTCCTTGTTGTTAAGGGATTGTGTGATTTTCTCAACAAGGTTGTGTAAAGCTAAATCTGTTGATTTGCCAGTTTGATGAGCATATTGATGGATACTCAGGGGGAAATTATATAAAGCTACCCGCCTGATGTAGCAATCCAGTGCTTTTTCAAGTCCTTTAAGGAGGAAATATGTTAGGCTAATTGGTCTGATTGATTTAGGGTGTGGGTCTGTGCGGCTCACTTTTGGTATATATACCACCCTAGCCGCCAACCAACTGGGTGGTATGTAATTCCACGCCAGACTAGCTCTATACAGTTTAATGAGGATGGGTAGAAGTAATTCCAGTCTATTTTGCAGCAGAGCTGGAAATATGCCATCCTCACCGGGAGATTTGAAAGGCTGAAAATATTTGATTGCCCATTCAACTGCCGGTGCTGTGATAACTTCCTTGGCAGCCTCCCAATCGATATTTTTTGGCCGCCTAGCTCCCTCAAAGTGCGGAGGTCGATTGTTATCCAGAGTCAAACTTCCAGGAAAGTGATTTTTAATCAAAAGCTCCGTTTCTTTTCTAGAGGTCGTGAAAGTGCCATCAGGTCGCTTCATCGGAGAGATAGAGTCAATGTTATAACACCACGAAATGAAACAAGTCAATTTGTTTAAATCTTCATTATATTTGAACCCATATTTAACTTAAAGCTGTGACTCGTTTCGCTAACACAGTAGCATTATCAAACGGGTGACGGTGTGTTAATACGGAATTTAAAGAATGTTCTGAAATTTCACATGTAGGTAGAACCTAAATCATTTAAATTGAATCTTCCAAAATCCCTTGACATAAATAAAAACATATTCTCCCTCATAAATGGTATATTATACACCAAGGTGGTAAAGACTATTATTATCCACCGAGCACTAAAATTATTTCGCGAGGGTCTTTGTTCCGAGCGGAATAAGGTGCGAGGTTTATAAATGTCTTCACCACCATGGTGTTTATACAATTTTTTCCATTACTAGCCAATTTAAGACAAAATTTAAAAAAAAATGGCATTATACATTATTTCAATGGTAAAATATTACAGCGGTATTGCGTTCACAACACAACACAACACCTTGAGTTTAAGAGCTATACTTATACACACCAGCGCTCACAAACGCACCACGAGAAGCGTTTACCCCGTCGTCTGACTGACAAGTACACTGTCTGTTTTCGCTCTTATTATGTCATCAGTCATTATTGGTTGAGCGCGAATTTTAAACTAATGGCATGTGAATTCAAATAATTATATCTTGATAGGTTATTTCAAGCACCAAATACGTTAAAAGAGAATCTCCTGGGTATACAAAATTATGTTGCTCAAGTTTTTGTTGAACTACTGTCTCTGAATTCTCAAAATATTTGAATTTGTCCATTATTGACCTAGGTTAACAATAGAAAAAACTATTAACCACTAATAGGGAAATTCAACTTCTCAGTTGACTAGAAGAAGCAATACTTGTCAACTCCGCTGGTAGTGGTGGAAAAACCTATTTACCTAGAAGATAGTTCAGGAAGGATTATTGTGAAGGAATTATGAATGAATGAATTATTCAAACTAGAACCTTTTTTGCAGTTTATTCAAACAAATTGAATTGTCTCATTCCATCTTGTCATATTATTTACTCTAACTCTCAGACATTTTGTACACTATCACGACATACTTAGTTTTTCTGTTTTTTTCTTACCACTCCTTAATCTCGGTTGCAAATTGCTGAAAAATTCTTTTCATTGTAACGCGGCATAATATTTTTACTAAAAGCCGGCATAATTACTTACTAATGCCGCTTTTTTTTTAAATGTTAAATGCAGTTGTGATGTTATTCAGCCCGCTCGCGGGTGTAGCTGAGGACGTTATTAACGAAAATGATAATTGTCAAAATATACACTGGTGCATGAAATAGAGCAAAATTCTTTATGGACCTGCCTGAAATTGAAAATATACACTTTCAATTGTTGGGCACTGTAAAATTAAAAATAAGAGAGGATTTTAATTTAAACTTAATGTCCATAACACCCAATTTTTTTTATAAAATATCGATACCTTTTAACTTTGGTAATTCTTAATAATAACATTGGAAGTTTAGCGGTTTAATCTAAATTAGCCGTGATCCTTCAAATCCCAGGATAAAAGGACAATGTAAATTATTATCTCCGCACTGCGATACGTCAGCCATTCTCCTGGTTAAAAATTCAGTGATTTATTATCCTTCTTGTAGCGCTGATATTAAAAAATGACCTTTTTCGTGACTAAGCCCATCGATATTTGAATACAGGAGGATTTTTTCCATTAAAACTCGAAATTAATTGAGAATCTACGGTATATCAAGTACATTTGGTATATACAGGGTGTGGCGACGGAAGGTTTTAATTTAAAGATGATGGGGATGAAGAAAATGGCTCGGAAGCAGGACCATCAGCCACAGAATTTTGTTATAATCTCACTTATAGATCAATTTTCGGATCTTTGATAAAATTTTGAAAAATGATGGTGTATACCTACAGTTATGTTAAAAATCTGAATTTACTCAGCTGTAGGTTTTGGATGACGCTTAGTTCAAATACTGGGTGATCATTGAATTCCGACACATTTGAAGAGTCCATAGCTTGGAAACCGATTAAGATATCGAGAACCGCCTTTGATTGGAAGGCTTAAGAAATTGAAAAATTTTTTCACGCTGTTGCCAATTAAGTATTTTCATCCTAGACTCCAGGAAAAAACTATGGTTTTTTGGAAATAAATAGCTAATGCCCACTTGCACCGTATTCGCTAACTCACTGTTTGAAATAACACACTGTTAAAATTTAAATAATCGATTAAATCTGGGGACGTTTTGCTAAATTACAATCGGATCGGTTGGTACTACCACCTAACTTCAGTCTCGTCAGACAATGATATTTTGAGGTTATATTTCGGATATAAAAAAATTACTGGTGGTTGTGTGTGGGGCGTATAATTAGAAAAAGATCTTCACCAATACTTTAAATTATTAGAAATGTATTCTCTCAATGCTCAAAACGAATTTCAACAAAATAATAACTGTTCCAGTCGATTTCTTGTCAAAATATACCCCCATTTGGCCATTTAAACTCCTCCATTTAAAATTTGCCCCTGAAACGATTGATAGTAAGTAAAGCTCTTGCTCTTGAATTGTTTTCAATAATTTCACATTGACAATATATAAACTAATAACTGAAACAAATGTTCCCAGTAAAAGGGTATTTTGAGGGTGCTACCTTAAAATTTCAATTGAATATTCATAGATGTCTTCTTAAAAAAAATCCATTTTTTAGACGCACCGAGTTATTTTTTGATGTTAGTCACATCAGTTTTGTGTGTTTTTTAGGTTAGAATTCATAGGTACTACTGTGGTTTATATCATAGGTTTATATACGATTTAAGCCTCCAAAATCGGTAGCTTAGTTTAACAGGCTTAAAAGAGTTTAACCGTGGCTTAAATTGCGATGCAAGCCAAAGTTCAAAATTAACTAATAGTTAAATTTTAAACTACTGTTATAATAACGGTGCAAGTGGCCATTAGACACTTTAAATTAAACACCCTGTAAGTTTTTGTACCGCCGGATAGGCTTAAGCTTCTACTTTTGAAAAATATTTGGTTTTATAGCAATTCAAGGTGTTCTCAAGGAGCAGATTATCTTTAAAAGATAGACTGCAGTAAGTGATTTCATATGTTTAAAACTCCCTGTATGTAATATCAATGAGTTGGACATATGGAGTTAGGTATCGGGCAAGCGCTTGCTGTTTATTGGTTAAAATTTCAAGTCACTAGCTTCCTTATTAATGGAGAGGTATTCATTTAATGTAGACGGACGCATACCTTGTATTTAACGCTTTTCACTCGATTTTCGTTAATATCTACAAGGTATACTTACCATCTTTTTTTGTCCTCATTTCCTTGTCAAATTTTAGTATAATTCTTGTAGCAGTAAAATAACTAACTCTTGTTAAAAAAAACTTAATTCAATTTCTTTCATTCTTTTTTTTTTTTAATTTCTTGGGAAATTAAACCACAATATTTTCGAATTCTTTATTTCAACGTTTCGGTAGCGTTCCAGCTACCGTTGTCAAGGAAAAATGAGTAGAAATTAATTTTTTATCCCTAACTGACACAACAGGAAAAAATTTGACAACTAGACAATCAAAAAATTATTTTGAAGTTTAAGACTGCAAAATTTTGTTATCAAATTTTTATTAAGGTCCATTCATAGTAGATCATATCTGTGGCAAAATGTGAAATGAAACACTTCATTTTATGACATTCCAACGATATGATAGTCTACTAGAAATGGAAATCCAGTGAAGTGCACGTTCCAGGAACGGTTTTTATTGGGATAGCGCGTTTCTTTCGCTTATATTGGAAATGTTGTTAATAAAACGCATTTCTTAATAGTTTTTGTGTATGAATATTTAAGTTTTTTGAAATATGTATACTCAGTTTTGTGATTTTGTGTATTGAAATGTGTATCGATTAACAACTATTCAAATTATAAATCACAAGAAAACCTGGATAAAAACTTATGATGCTATCCTGATAACGCAGGTAATTGATTATTGGAAATTTCTCTTTCTAACATTGGTAACCAAATTTGACTACAATCGGCTGATATACTAGCTACACATTTATCTGCATTTAGTTGTATTAAAGCACTTTCTTTGATTTTTCGTCTTTTATTATTGGGTTCTTTTAATATTATTTTTGATGAATCCCATTGAATTTGATGACCCTCTTCCCAAGCATGTTTGCAAATAGCTGACTTAAAGAATTCCCTATCTTTGATATATTTTTTGTGTTCGTTTATTCGTTCGTTTATTCGTACTCAATGGTCTAGATGTTTCACCTAAATAAAATTTGTCGCATTCACATGATATTTGATATATGCAGTTTTTTGAAGATTGTTCTTCATTCTTTGGTTTCGTTTTTGTTAGTATTGATCTCAATGTATTATTCGATTTAAAACTAGTTCTAATATTGAATTGGTTTGTCAGAAAGAATTAAAAAAATTGGTAACCAATTCAATATTAGAACTAGTTTTAAATCGAATAATACATTGAGATCAATACTAACAATAACGAAACCAAAGAATGAAGAACAATCTTCAAAAAACTGCATATATCAAATATCATGTGAATGCGACAAATTTTATTTAGGTGAAACATCTAGACCATTGAGTACGAATAAACGAACGAATAAACGAACACAAAAAATATATCAAAGATAGGGAATTCTTTAAGTCAGCTATTTGCAAACATGCTTGGGAAGAGGGTCATCAAATTCAATGGGATTCATCAAAAATAATATTAAAAGAACCCAATAATAAAAGACGAAAAATCAAAGAAAGTGCTTTAATACAACTAAATGCAGATAAATGTGTAGCTAGTATATCAGCCGATTGTAGTCAAATTTGGTTACCAATGTTAGAAAGAGAAATTTCCAATAATCAATTTCAGGATAGCATCATAAGTTTTTATCCAGGTTTTCTTATGATTTATAATTTGAATAGTTGTTAATCGATACACATTTCAATACAGAAAATCACAAAACTGAGTATACATATTTCAAAAAACTTAAATATTCATACACAAAAACTATTAAGAAACGCGTTTTATTAACAACATTTCCAATATAAGCGAAAGAAACGCGCTATCCCAATAAAAACCGTTCCTGGAACGTGCACTTCACTGGATTTCCATTTCTAGTAGACTATCATATCGTTGGAATGTCATAAAATGAAGTGTTTCATTTCACATTTTGCCACAGATATGATCTACTATGAATGGACCTTAATAAAAATTTGATAACAAAATTTTGCAGTCTTAAACTTCAAAATAATTTTTTGATTGTCTAGTTGTCAAATTTTTTTCTGTTGTGTCAGTTAGGGATAAAAAATTAATTTCTACTCATTTTTTCTTGACAACGGTAGCTGGAACGCTACCGAAACGTTGAAATAAAGAATTCGAAAATATTGTGGTTTAATTTCCCAAGGAATTAAAAAAAGAATGAATAATATACCACAAGGAACATACAGAAGATATCAATTTCTTTCGTTCCGGTTTTCATTCAGTTCATTATTTTAATAGGCTCTTATTACAATTTGTACCAATGTGTTCATTTTATTAATTCAGAGTTCTTCACGCTATGTTACCTTGATATAAATGAACAGTACAGAGAAAACGATTCGCATAATCAGGCTAAGGTTAATAAAACGTAACTAAGATTTCCCGTGGGATTGTAAATTAAATTTGTACGAAAGAATCCCTATAATCCCCCATAAAAAGTGTTGGTACATGATTTTTCCGAGATATAATTACCTTAATCGACGACACATCGACCCCAAATCAATAATCAAATAATTTCCGCTAAAGCTTGCGACGCAGCTTGCAAGCATAACGTAAATCACTCGGGATTGGAGTCTTTTATATATTGATGTTACTTTCAGTTTTGTTTTACACCTCAAATTTTTAAAAAATTGTTTAACAATTTCAAATTCTGTTTATTCAAGCAGCAAGTATAATCAAAATGACGAAACAAATGTGATACTATGAGAAAATATAGTTGAAATGTTTTTAAGCCCATTCCAGTCTAGCTGGATATAATAAGGTTAGGTGTCGCTAATTTTTTATTTTTTTTATTTTAGCTTAACGTGCCTCGACAGCGCTGGTCATTGACACAGAAAAGATGAATACAGATATCTACATAATTATTACAAATTTTAAATTAGATATTACGTATAGGTTAGTAGCTTTCAGTGGAGCATTTCCTTGAGGTTAGGCCTTAGATGAAATTGTTTATATGTAGCAGAAAATTGTTGTTTGCAGTCCGTCAGTATGTGCTTAACGGTCACAATATCATTACAGCTATGGCAAACGGGACGATTTCCTGAAGACATCAGTATGACTGATTCGGATTCTTTTGATTATTTGATTATAATAGCCTCTCTCCGGGTTAAGAAGTTAAGGAAGAGAGGAGAGGTGGATGGATGGATATCATGAAGTGCTGTCGTGCTATTGCGCCACAGGTGTCGCCAAGAATCTTGTGTAACGTTTTTGGTCGGTTGCGAGCTGGACAATGTGTTGTTACCTTTTGATAATTGCTACCTGGATTGCTTCCGCACAATTAATCAGTGATTAAGCAAAACAAATTCAAATGTAAACAAAACTAAACGATCTATTGTTGACAATAAAAGTTAATATTGCTAGCTGTGGTAATATCTCAGGGCAGGTTCTTCAAATAGATAATAAATCAAATTTTGTGCAGTTTATTTCTAAAACATCTGTTTGTTAAAACAAAGTATACAAATAAGCAAGTGTCACTCTATGAAAGAATTAGTATATACTCTTAAATGATTCAATGGTTGGTGGTTAACAAAGGTAACTTATCTTATTAGTTTTACCCTTTGCTGATATACGTATATGTGCACTGGGCTTACAGTGGATTTTCTATTCAAAAAGGTAAGTTATTTTTATATATATTTAAACAGATAATCAATGTAACTTTGTCCTAGGTTGTCCAGGCAATTACATAAAATTATTGAGAAAAATTTATGAGATGTCGCAGTATAATATCGATATATCAGATAAATTTATAAGGCTGTCTACACTAAAACAAATACTTAAGATTACGACTTATCTGGTACTCCTATGAGATGCTGAGTCGTCGTTCCCAACTTTTACGTAAACTTAGCTCAGGTATCTTCCAGTTAATGTGCCATAAGTCCCAAAGTAAATCCAGATATACCGCAGGAAATAAACCAATAAAACTCCAAAAAAATAAAGTGGTACGTAAGAAGGTAAGTACCAAAAAAAAAATTCTTACAAACAGACCTAAAATAAATGACGTAATATTAGTATCTAGAGTGTCTAGCAAAGAAGTGGTGTAATGAAGGAAGTATGAAGGACTCACCTTGGATGGGGTGTGGCCTGTAAGTGGCTTCGATGGATAATCGAAGATGAAGGACTAATGGAAATCTTCAAAGAATATTCCAATGTTCACAGATCCACAGCAGTGATTTTATTTTAGTTTCATTAACCAAAAATAAAAACTTTATTGAAATTTCTTAGATTTCTATTTAAAATCCGCAATAATGCGTAGCAAGTTCTTCCTGAACCAATAGTGCTTTTTTTTATCCCTCAAAACCAAAATGGAATCTCACAAAAAGATGTCCAATCGTAGTCGTATTACTTTTTTTTTGTACTCCCACGTTCTAGAAAGATTCTTGAAACTAGTTTGAAATAAAGTGGCTAGATACTGAATGAGAGTAAGGACCATAGATAACATTGGTAGAGACCACCTTGACATTGACACTGACACAGGTACTTCAACAGGCTATATTTACCTGACCTGTACATCAGCATGGCTCCCATAGTTGTGTACAGCCAGTGTAGGATCCGTGTGGATTTGGTCTTTATCTGTCTCCCATTCTCATTTGGCAGCCATTAAGATTTCAGTCTCTTAATCTTCTTTTTTCTAGTGAAGAGAATGAGCGCAGTTTTTGCAGAATTTACCCTTAGACATTCCTTCCTACACCACTTCTCCACCGTTTCCAGAGCTTGTTGCATTATACAGGAGCTGGACACCCCCAAATAGGGAATAAAAAACTGGCTAGCCTCGCTCTAGTCGCTTGATAAACTCAGACGGACACACAGCGACGCGTCACGACAACCTCATAAATGTGGTTGTGGCTAGTTTGTGTTTTGGTTGTCGTCATCTGTCGTTGAAGACGACTTCAATTAACGACAATGGTGTTCGGTAGTGTTCATCAATTTCATTATGGGGAAACGAAGAGTGGCCAGTTGCCGCATTGCGAAGGCGGTCTGTCGTCCATGTGTTTTGCACTAAACCACCAACAACGACAATTTTGTTGGTGATACCGTCCACAGATAGCGACCGTCGCTGAGATCAACTACAAGAAGTCGTTCGTCTGAGTACTGCTCTAATTCTATTGGATTTCTGATATAACCACGACCTCCGCCGACTAATAACCACAATTATTAAGTAGTCGGACGCGTCGCTGTTGTCCGTTTGAGTTTAGCCTTAGAACAGTCTTAATATTGTTAAAGGTGCCTTGTTTTCTGTGTTTATGGGATAGTAGATACAGAGAGCTACACTGGACAAAAACTGACTGGCCATCACAACACGGTTTATATCCTTGCGCTATCAATACCACTCCTTATTTCTACTGCATATTAATAACTCGTACTTCCCAAAAACTTCTTGGATCTTTAAATTTTAATACTACGTATTCCGAAGTGAACAATTAAAATCTTCCTCACTCAACTTTTCTCAAATTTATTGCTTTAACGTGAAATACTTTGGGGGTTTCGGACTAGTTTCATTATCTCTAGAGCTAGTTGGAGGATACCTCATCAAAATTTCGACAAAAAATATAAATTAATCGCCAAGGAACCACGAGCTGATCGTCTAGAATCGTTTTTGTCGCATTTTTGGTTTGAGAGTGAATTTTGATCATGTTCCTCCAATTAAAAAGAAATAAATGTCATATTCGTGTTCAGCATCCTTAAAAATATAAAGATGGACTGTTTTCAGCGACTAGAACGAGGTTGGTAGGTAAAACTATTAGTTCCAATATAACGTTAGTGTTTCTCCATTACATACAGATCGCGAATAGTCTATTCGAGCCATACGATTTACACAAGTACGACAAGGAAAATATGAGCAAAACTACTTGAAAGAGGGAGAAGAATAATTGTTCGCAGTCAGCATTGGGCGTGTTTTCAGTTCCAGATACCGATCTGATGTGAAAGCAGCGTTGCCAGTTAAAAATGTTTGGTACTTACTAAGGAATAATTATATTATTTTGCATTTGACTGTTAACACGGGATAACGCCGTATTTGGTGGGAGAAAATCGAGATTGGTAATATTATTGACTTTTGAAAAATAAGTGATATCAAGAATAAAATAATATGGTTCAAGAATATAAATGGACAAATTACAATCTGCAATAAATAAAATCTTTACACTGCTGTCGATTTATCAATTATTGGTATTTAACATTGTTGCCGACAAAAATTGGGAATAGATTTTACAGATAAATACATTTGGCAACAGCTGACTGCTCATAATTATTCTTCTCTTTCTTTCAAGTGTTTTTTTCATATTTTCCTTGTCACACATGTATAAATCGCATGGCTCGAATAGACTTTTCGCATTCTGTATATTGTCAGATCATCTGCATACCCCTGGGTGTATAGCCAAAGATTACAGAATAAAATATAAGATGTTTCACTCGTTCGAGTTTATCGCGTAAAGCACCGATGCCGCTGGTGACTGTCTGGTGACTTGGATGGTACAGTGCGTCGCTACGCCAGAGAATTTTGTTTATTTCATTTAGTCTCCTGTCTTCCAAAAGTATCAATAATATTATAAAAGTGGTTTTAAAATGCCCGTGTGTTGTGATGTGATGGGTTGTTCCAGCAAGGTGAGGAAACCAGAAATATCCTTTTATCGTTTTCCCAAAGACGTTGAGAGGTGGGTATTGAATTAGCTAACCAAAGGGGAATTGGTCAGTTCCTTTACTAAATTTTCTTTTCATCATCCATGTAATCAATTTCGTTCCAAATATTATGCAAGTCTCTATACCAGAGTCCGTATATATTTTACTCTTAAATGTATATTGAAAGATTTGAAAGACAATAGATTAAATTTAACATATAAACCAAACTCCAAACTGGGTATTTTACAACATTTATGAAAAAATTTAATAAAGGTATCCTGCAGCTGCTTCTCTTTTTATTGTTTAAACCTAGTCAATCCAAAAAATACGCGTTACTTAAAGATCAAAATTTAAGATTTAGTGGCCCTATTATTCTGGTGGCTAATGATTATATTTAATTGAATTTGTGATAAATATCTGCTAGATTATCAATAAGTATCACAAAATTACTTAGATTCTGGATAAAAACTGTGATTGATTCATTTCAAAAATTCAAGTTCATTCTTTACTTACCTTTTCAAAATCCCGAACATTTTTGGAAATAATTAACATTTAAAAATGAACCTTTGTGATGAAGAATCCTATTAATTTAAATATATATTTCTCCAATTACCCCTGTATAGCTTAAAATAAAATAAGCTTTTCAAACTTCTCTGGTATCTACCGGTCTCGTTATTGACAACAAAAGCGAATCGTAAACATAATTTATGAGAGCGGCGTCCATTTGGGACAGCAACTTGAATCAAACCGCCCTGGAGTGAAACATCTTATATTTTTATTCTGTAATCTTTAGTATAGCCCCTTTCTATTGAATTACTCCAAGAGAATAAAAGTAACAAGTGCTTATAAGTGGCCCATTCTGATAAGGTCACAATTTCTCTCCAAATTAGCTAATAATTTATAAAAAGAAATAAAAAATACTACTTTAACTTATTTAACAAGTCACCTCAATAATACTTTGAAAAAACTGTAATTAGTTCAGTTCGTTTTTGTGTTCCGTGGTTGTTAAAGCATTATCACTAATCTACAATCTTTTTAAGAAAACTTTCTTCTGGTTATTCACAGCGCTAATTACAACTCTCAAGTCGTTCTAGTCATAAATCAAAGTTTAATCTGTGTTTAATCGGAAAACCGAAATAATTTTTTTCCTGTCGATTCCATGTGTGATTTATAGGGTTTTATTGGTCGGGCTTGGACAAACAATTTTTATTTTTATATTCTCCCTCGGGCAATTGTACGTGTCTCTATATTCTTGCAATACTAAGTCAGGCTTCCACAGAAAAAAAAAGGTGTAATAACGGGGATTCGAACGTGATAGTTTTTTCATTCCTACTGGTAGATTTTGTAGATATTTATAACAGCTGGTGAAACTGCGGATTATGATTTGTTCAATTCTCCAAGGTCATTCATTCATTCATACGTTTGGTTTGGACTCAACAGCACAGGCACTTAAACTGCATCTTTGTACCATTAACCATGTTATCTACCTGCTTCCATTCCAGAAGCTTCGTGTCTTCTGTATAGGTCACCAGTTTATCTGGAGGGATCTTCAGTAGTTGTGATGGTTGTGTTATATCAACTCCAAAGTGCTTCCGTCTGAGACCTAATAAGTTCTCACAGAAGCAGAATAGGTGTTTCATCGTAGAGTTCCCATTTTTTGCACTTGGGTTCACTAACTTTGCCCATCCTGTGCAAATGCTTCCTCAGGGTACAGAGCCCAGTCACCAGGTCGGTAACTGTCTTCAAATTTCTCTCACACAGTTTCAGCTGCCTAGACGAGAGTTCCTTGTCTAACTCATTCAGTATGGAGGAGTCCTTGTGTCAGCCTCCATTTAAGTTGGTGTTCTCTAACTAGCCAGCTCCCGACTTCCCCTCTTATGTAATCCTTCGTGATTCCACAAAACGTTCCCCAAGGTCCAAACTTGATAATAGACGCTACAGTGGACATAATTAGCTTTAGAAAGGTCTGGAAAGGTCGTAAGGGAATGGGCCCATTGATTACCTCATCTAATCTAATCTAAATCTTAGTACCGAATGAAAAAACCCTACACACAATGACGTAGCTTTTATCAATTGGAAGGGTTTTAAATGGAGAATGTGGATAAAATTAGCGAATATTTTAGACACTCATCAGTTGAGAAAACTATACTTTGCGCTCATAGAATCTCATCTGAGATATGGGATATTGGCTTGGGGAGGTATTGCAAATACTCACCCTAAGAAAATAGAAGTCCTACAAAAACAGTTTTTAAAAATAGTTTTTAAAAAACCAAGATTGTTTCCATCTGATGTATTATATAAAGATAATAAAGTAATGGATATGCGGCAGCTTTATTTTTTCAACATTGCAGTACAGCAATTCAAGAGAAGGGGATTTCTAGTTTATGTAGATCATGCACATAATACCAGATACAAAAAAGAGAAATCCCTAGAAACAGTATTTACTCTAAAAACTGCTATAATGCGATCTCTTGAATACTTGGCCAATAGAGTGTACAACTACCTCCCAAAAGAAATAAAGGATGCAAAAAGTGTTTTTTCTTTTAAAAAGAAAGTTAAAAATTACCTTTGGTTAAAAGAAAGATCTGCAATTAAAGATCTAGTTGAACCTAATAGGAGTTGAAAATATTGTAATGTAATATTATTAAAT